>JAVYIG010004609.1:107500-156970 GCA_035222895.1 Strongylocentrotus droebachiensis
TCTGGTGAGAGAGATAGGGTAGTCCCATATACATCTTTCTGTGTATAGTGCTTGTAACTTTACGAAGAATGGGCCAAATTTCTTATCATTTTGATGATTCCAGAACCTTGCAGATGCTAGATGCTAGATGATCAACCTTTTCTGATCGATTCCACAACGTTTCTTTCACAATGCAATCGCATGACCATTACTGGTCTTTACCTTTAATCTTTTTCAGACTATTTTTTCCCTATTTGTTCACCTTTATCTTTTTCAGACTTCTTTTTACCTATTTGCGAGTACTATTTTCTTCCTATTTTTTGCACTTACATTTTTTATGACATATGATACAAATTTGTAAACTATTTTTTGTCTATTTTCTAAACTTGCCTATTTTCATTGTTTATGACTGGCATCCTATTAAAAAAGCCCGCTTCTCCTGCCATTATCTCTGTTGTTCATTTTGCGACTTATTGGTGGTTTTTAGCTGGTGGGTCACATATTGAATAGTGAGCTCAAAGATAACCATAAATAAACAATGTGTAAAAAGAAAATGTACGAAATTTCAATTTTGTTTCTTTATTAATATTCTTGATTTTATTTACAAAACTATAGTAGTGACTAGTGCACTCAAAGATAACCATACATAAACCATGTGTAAAAAGAAAATGTACACATAGAAATTTCAAAAAAAAATTCTCCTTTATTAAAAGGAAAAAAAAGCATTCGATCGAGATATTCCCGTTCTATGTGTGAGTAAAGTTTCAACGTAGAGGACAGTACGCAAGTACCCGTATGTAATTTGAAAATTACCCGTCATTTTTTTTCCCCACTGGCACTGCTGATTTTCGTTCATCAAACGTCTCCAAATCACACCAAAATGTCTTCCAGCAATTATTCTAGCGATGAAATTTCACCAAGAGATAGTGACTCCTCATACTCCGATGCCTCCTTATCCCATTTTAGTGATTCTTCCCAAGAAAATGAGCCCGACAAATTTTCAAAATATTACTAGTCCCACTCGTAGAGAAACGAGTTTGTTGTCGAATGACGAGCGGAACTGGCCCCAGAAAACAGCTGAAAAGGTACGTTTATTTCTGAAACTTAATTATATTATGATATATATATTTGTATTGTGTCTGTTGTTGAATATAATGCTACTTCATAGACATAGTAGGCTTATAGAATGTTATTTTACGTATCAATATTCCCATGTAGTGCTGAGTGAAGTGTAGTGAATCCCCAAGTGCAGTGTAGTGTCTGTAGTGTTTAGTGAATGAGTGAATGTAAACAAACGTGATTACAATAAATCCACGTAGAAATTTCAGATTTTTTACCATTACTACGTCTGTCAATTATATTGCCTTGCATGATATAATGTTTTGATGTGGTTTTAGGCTAAATTGTATCTCAAATTATTTTTCTAGGAATCAGAAAACACAACCTGCTAAAGCACCACGCAAGAAGAAGAGCAAGTCTTCCAAGTCCGAGAGTGTGTCTGCGAGGTATGTCCTTACTTAGTAGAAATCTAAATCTATTGTTGATAATTTGTTTGGGTATATTTATTTCATGTTTGTTAGTTAAGATCTGACATCAAAATATTAGAGTAGTTTACCTCATCATTATGCTAGAACAATAATTTGCAGGTGGCACAAGTTCTACCTAGATCTACATTATTTTTCTCTTTCCTTTTTATTTTTTTCTTCAAAAAATTGTTCCTTTACTATTTTCTTTTCTGTGTTTTATGTTTTATTTTATGTATGTTCACCCGATATATCTAAGAATAAAATAACTCTAATTAATTGCCTACCTGAGAGGTTTACATTTCATGCACCTTGACGGCTCTTTGATGACTCCGTTGTTTCACCATCCGTTCGTCGTCAGCCTGGCATCTTTTTTGCTATCATACTTTTGTACACACATGTTCTGTGCCTTTTGAATTTTTCATTATGAAATACATAAATACTTGTACTAAGTATTAATTGCATGTTCATAAATGTACCAATGCATGATTATTCTAACCCCTAACTCACATTTCATTTATATCTTTACAGATCCATTGAAACTAATCAAGCTACAATGTACATGTAACGTACAACCATCATTTGATTAACTAGATGCCTGTGAACAGCAAGACCAACATCTGTATCCTTTACATTAGTATTTGTTTCCATTTTATTATGTAATTCTTATGTCTAATCATTGAGATTCATAGGCAAGTACAACATGTATGTGTAGACAATGAGTGCCTGCATATTGTGAAGATAAAGGACCATAAGACCATTACTTATGATACATGGTAATGATGGTATACTTTGTAAAACTATTTGAAAATAGTAGCATGTAAGTCTGTCATTTTCTTGTTTATATATATCTCAATGACATGACATGTCATTGATTTTGTAGTAAGTGTTTCTAGATTATGATGATTGTATTAAGATTTTGACAGTTCAATTGAGATTGAGAAAATTATGTAACATGTCAACTGTACTATAAAGCATGCATGCATTGTTGAAAAATCTGTTTTATGATTTATTTTATTTTGTTATCTTTGTAAATAACGAGAACAAAATATTATTTGTCATGATTTTCTTGAGGTTTGAAAATGTTATTACATTATTAAGAGCACTTTGTAATATTAAATTGTAATAAAAGAGACAGAAAACAACACTCTCATGTCCAGAATACTGCTTTATTTGGTTACTAGTGAGGGAGAGAGCTTGTGATCGCCTGGCATATCCGCATCGGCTCAGTAATAGTCCTGAAACTCACCTGAATACTTTATTTGAACAAAAATAGAAAGCTACATTCTAGGTGGATGATATTTTTTTTAAGGCGGAGGCATATAGGAGACGCAGTCGCATTCGTCTTTTTTTTTTTTTAGAGTATAATCACAGCAAACCATGAACAACTCTATTACTACAACATGTACACTACAGTACTTAAACAAAGATTGTAAATATCAGTTAAGTTCTTTTATTTATGTGCTTATATGAACACACATACTATACTAAACTCATGTCATTGTGTTTACCTCTCGAAAATAAAGTACATGTATTTTATTTGACACATTCCCTTTTATTCTTTTTGTTTTTTTACAGTCCACTGCCATTATAACGAAGTGCTCGGGACCAAGCCAATTTCCTTGTTAAAATGAAATCATGTTATACTCAAGTTACTGAACACATTGGTTTGTTTAAAGTTGGGACTGATGAGAATTGCCTGATAATAAAATCTTGGTGTATCCATGTTTGTTATAATAGGAGTGGACTGTATAACATTTTCCATATACCCATTGACTATTTTAAATGTTCTACTGAATGGGTTGGACTGAAAGGATGAAGTGAATTTGGCAAACTGAGTAGGTGCATCGATGCAGAGAAAAGAGCTGTAGGAGTAGGGTGACTATTCTACAGTGGAAACTTTTGACAATGAGGTCATGTGCAACCAAGAAATCTTAACCCCCAAAAGCTGGTAAATTACCTTGTCATTTCAGGTATAACTGATCTCTTTATATCAAGTTTGCACTGTATGATTTAGTTGAATGTACAGAGTCGTTGACTGGATGTGTGAGATGGTAGTGCTTGAGAAATCCATGAAAGTAAAGGATGAGTGATCCCCCCCCCCCTATTTCCTTACTATTTTTTTCCTATTTTCTTACTATTTTCCCCTATTTTCTTACTATTTTTTTCCTATTTTTTTCCTATTTCCTTACTATTTTTTTCCTATTTTCTTACTATTTTTCCCTATTTTCTTACTATTTTTTTCCTATTTTCTTACTATTTTTTCCTATTTTCTTACTATTTTTTTCCTATTTCCTTACTATTTTTTTCCTATTTTCTTACTATTTTTCCCTATTTTCTTACTATTTTTTCCTATTTTCTTACTATTTTTTCCTATTTTCTCACTATTTTTTTCCTATTTCCTCACTATTTTTCACTGTTCACTAAGCACCTAGTTATCACTATTTTTTTACTATTTTCTTCACTTTTTTCTACACTATTTTTTCCCTATTTATTTCCTATTTTCAGGTCTGAAAAATAGGAAAGAAATAGGAAAAAAATAGAAAAAATTGTTTCAAACCTATTTTTTTCCTATTTCCAAAACTATTTTTTCCCTATTTTTTCCTTTTAAAAAAATAGGGAAAAAAATAGAAAAAAAATATATTTTCGGGACTATTTTTTCCCTGTTTTTCCCCTATTTTTTTCCTATTTTTTTACGACTGGGGGTATTATAATCATTACTTCGAATGTTCCGAAGCATTGAATTGTGATAATCTGGTTCAATCAAAATTTCAACCTTTACAATTATGAAAATAAAGTAAGTTTTTAAAATCAATGAATATCTAGTTTAAAAATCAAATTTACGAAAGAATACGTATTCGTACCCTGCTTGGTTATACAATAAAACACATATCCAGTACAGTCTACTTCACTGTCAAAGACAAAGAAGCACTAAAAATCGATCATCCCGGAGCAATAAGGTAAAACAAACCTATACCGCCTCTTAAACTATACTATAATTAAAAAAGATTTTTTTTTGCAATTAGTCTTGAAAAGTTAGCTAAAAGGCCATTTCAGTATCCTATTGTGTAAAATATAGAGCTTCATAATGTGACAGACAAGGATAATTAAAACGCATACGTCGATATTTTCGAAAGTCTGGACGATCGTGTTTTAGCACGTCTTCAAATAACATTTTGAGCTGTACATATTATTACTAAGTCATGAAATGTTTATTTCTAGATCGGTCTTGTCAGAGTGTTGGACTAAGCCAATCCGACATGGTACTAGAATACATGGACACCTGTTTCCAATTCCTGGATGTTTCGAAGAACTGTGAAGTCGGGGCCGAAGAGTGTAATGGGAGAGGAGGATTTCTGGCTGAAATACTCGATGAGAGCACTAATGCTTTAATGCTGGACCGAGCCCTGCATCTGAGAAGCAAAGGCGTAAACACGGCCTGGTGGATCGGTGGTTATGACGAAAACTCTGGACGGTCCTGGTATTGGTCTGATAGTACGTGATTCCTCAGAAACTATAGTGACAGTAAAATGTAGCTTGTCTTTGTTTATTTGAAGACAAACATTTATCTTTTAAACAATATCTAACAATAAAGAGGCCGAAGGATATATACTGTAAACAAATATTTGATGGGTTGTTGATGTTGTTGTTGTTGTTATTGTTGGGTTTATCGGCGCTATCCATCGATTCCGATGATTTCAGCCAGGCTGTGTGTTAGGGCGTCTTGCTCTCACTTCTGCTGCTCTACGTTTCTGTGATTATGATACTTGCCCAGTGTGTGAGATAAAGTTTTATCTTGGCCTTTGTTATTGGCGAAGTGCATGATTATGGGGGGTTAATGTGCTCGTTACTCATTATATTTTAGTCATTTAGTGTTAGAGCTGGTTGGAATTAATATCATGAACTTTCGGTATACCATTGCAACTATTTGTATTCAATGCCAATACAGTAAAACTTCCCATTAAAATTTGTTTCTATTTTAACACAAGAATTGAAATAAGAATAGAGATATTATATGTTATGAAATCAGCATCAAAATTATCAGTCATTAATTTTGAATGTTAAATCTGAGATGCATGGCCCTACGTGTCATCAGTGTTTGTCATATGGTGTTATATTGAAGCCCTAAACATATTGCGCTTCAAAATGATCATGAAGTGCCTCAAAAAAAAAAAATCTTTGAGTGACCGGTTTTACCATACTAATTTTTACCAATAGACCGTTAAGAAAATGGTTTTTAAAATTTCGATTTCCAATCATAAATATCTTGATAAACAGACAGGAGATTATGAAAGTCATGGGATTCGTAACTGACCTACAGGTTTATAACTATTATTGCAGCTCGAGCTAAATAAAAGATTTTGTTTTAGAATCTGAGACAAAGATACCTCATCCCTTTAAAGATACTACAGGTATGTCCCTTTTGTAGCCAACATCAAATTCTGTAGAACTTTGCAGGAATTATGAATATGTCATGTATGTCCTCTTTGTGAAATTCAAACGTTAGCAGTGTCCTAATATTCAAATTATGCAAGGAAACCCGTTTACTTGCTAGGCTTTACTGTCAAACACTATTGAGTGACTGACTAGCTTTTTTTCATCTTTGGTACTAACATACATAAAATGAGCTGTAAAGGGTACACGAGCATTTGTTTATATCTATAACCCACTTCTTGTAATGGCCAAAATTAAACTGATTGAATCTTTGCGCAGCATGAAACGTACGACCTTTCTGTACAATGGTCTGAATATCAGATTATTACTTACTGGCTCTATAGCTCTTAAGTCGATTCGACAAGTAATAGCCGTTATTTTCCCACTTACAGACATTTTCAGGCCCCCCCCCCCCTTTTTATTTTTTTAGGGAAGTTCTTAATAAGTATTTACTTACAAATGCCGTAGGAATTTGGCGTTTTCATTTTTTGGGCCAGCAAATGGGACATAGTACCTTTAAAGTCTGAAAATCCGGGTGATCTTTGGCATTATACAAGTTATTCGTTGCAGTCCAGAAATAATACAAATAAATTATTTATTGAAAGTAATTTTTTTTAGCAACATAAGATCCTCAATCACTTGTATTGTATGAATGTGGTTTTTAGTATACAAATGATGCACAGGTTTGAGTGCGTCGGTAGGGATTGTGTGCACAAGGTACCTTTGAATGGTTTTAGACCAAATTCAAAGGTACCGCGTGCACACAATTCCACCGACCCACGAATTAAACCTGTGCATCATCTTTTTTTTAAGATTGGCCCCCAAAAATTGTCAAAAATACAAAAAAATAATATTTTACAGATTTACCGGATGCATGGCAAAATCATGCGTCCGGTAAATACCGGACGCATGATTTTTAAATTTGCATAATTCGTCTGTTGTTACTTAGTGCAATGGAGTTAAACAAATATAGAATGACTTAGGCCTAAACAAAATAAAGTCAGGCCTAACTGACCTCTACATGAAACCTTAACAAAAGAAAGTCATTAAATCAATACAAACGTATTTTGCAAGCTTTTTTGAGTTTTGGGGAGGTGCAATCTAAATAAGAAGAGGTCTGGATCTTGTCCATATCAAGTACAGAAATTGAGGCTTTATGTGTGGTGCTTCCCGGCCCCTCTCGCTTCAGTTTCACCAACACAGCCTCGAGAAATTGAAATTTGTTACAGATATCTAAAGTACAGTGATCCAAAAATTGGTTTACAACTCACCGTCAGTCTATGTACAGAATCATAGAACTTAGTTTGACTTGGCGTAAAAATGTCTCCTAAATTGACGTTCTGATCTTTGCAAACTTTTCCAACTTTGAGAATCCATACTTTAATTGAAATTTTCATGCTAGTCGCATCTGAATCATCCAACAATTTAGATAATTCTTCTTCTTATAGAAGCTGGAAAATCAAATCGCCGCCGCGATTTCGCCATCTTGTTTTGGGTTTGGTTGTTTTCCTAAGTGGAGAAGAGAGAAAGTTCAAACAATCGGGATATCGGTGTTATCGATTCCAATATCGCATATATCGTGTTGATATCGTGTTGATATCGCGTGCATCATTACAAAATATCGCGTGCATCCAGTACAAATAACTACACGGTAATTGACCAATCAGATTGCAGGAATTCTTCTAACCATCTTATAATAATGTATGTTATGACTTGCTCCAAAGTAATAACATGAAACTTGCTTTAAACATGGTCAATACGTATGTTTTAATAAAAACCTTACAAAGTACTAGGAGGAAATCTAGAATTTGTTGTGGTATATACAATAACGTACAACATCAGGGCCCCGTCTTACAAAGAGTTACGATTGATCCAAATCAATCGCAAGTCCTCCAAACAATCGCAAGTTTGCAGTCTTCTATCTCTAATGTACATAGTTGCGATTAATATAAATCGCTAATAAGTTGCAATCGATATCAACTCTTTGTAAGACGGGGCTCAGGTTTTTAACAAGTTTAGATATTTTAGCTGCATTTGCTAATTTGTAATTGAGTGAATTGAGAAATAAAATCTCGGAGGTAATGAAAACATAAAAATAGTACAATAAACAAAATACATTACATTTTTTTTTTGTAGGAATACATGATTTTAAGCTACACATCCAAATAGAATTTTACACAAAAATACCCAAATGTACACACTCTATATTAGGCATATCTTGTATGCTATAAATGCAAAATCTGTATCAAACAAGACCCAAGAGTAATATCTAGAATTGACTTTTCCAAATACAGATCAGCATTTACGAGTAGTATTGAAGCTTGTATTGTTATATTAAGGCTTTCTAATGGAAGTAGAAATCAGAGCAATTTACTTACGAATAGTAGGACAACATATTCATCCTGCCATTCATCTCTTTCTTCAGAAACTCGAATGAACTATGAGGGATGGTACGAGGGCGAACCTAGTTCGAATTCCGAAGAATGTTTAGAAATGAGAAGGGATTATCAGTACCGATGGAATGACCTATTTTGTTCCTGGCCAGGTCAGACTCTTTGTCAAATTGGTGAGACAATGTGAAATGTACTTTTTGAATATATTTTAGAGGGTCATGGGCTTGTACAAAAATACAAACTGACTATGTTAGACGGCTTCTTTGAACAGATGGGAAGAATTATAGCTGAGGTGATTTGACAATATTTGAGCAATCAAAATATTGTGTATTGTTTAAGATTATGATATATCATGTATATTTGCTACTGTTTTTCTTCACGTGAATGAAGGTATGGATGGAATAAATTGATAAATTAATTATCAGAATGGATGTTTCAGTAAAGATTTTGTCTTATATATTTTCCAGGAATTCCTGCCTGTTAGTAGGACTGCGCTATAAATGCAATCTAATTATAATGGCATTGACTATCTAACGTTTTTGGGCTCAAAATTAGAGCACGAATAAACATGATTTCTAGGGACATTATAATTTTATACCATATGTTTTTTAGGAATTCCCGCCTGCGGTGACCCAGGTGAACCTTTGCATGGTAATCGTTTACCAGACGATAGAACAACTTACTCTGTCGATGCTACTCTTCATTTCACCTGTCAGGAGGGCTATACATTATCTGGAGAAAGCATTTTAAGGTGTATGAATGATGGAGCATGGAATCATCAAAGACCATCATGTGAAGGTAAAGTGATCATAATCATGTTAAAAAAAGGACTTATGATTGAATCCTATTTACCCACAGAATAGCCCCATCAGCATTAATACTGATCTTCCTTTTGCTATTTCAGGCCCTCGAATTATCATTACCCCTGCAATTATCAAGTTCCCTTTTACAACTGGCTTGATACTGGCAGATGTGGATTTATTTGTTGCTAAAGGACATTTATTCTGAGATGAGATACGAACCCTCAACGAATGAAATGAGAGTTACGTGAATGAACTACTATACCATATTTTGTTTCTGAAAACACATGTGAGGTCATTGTCAACGTTTACAGATGGTTACCCGAAATTCATGAACATTTTATGACGTCATGCTCTGAGACGGGGATGTGAATGCTAGCGTAATGACAATTATATACCTCTCTTTAGTATGTTGAATAAATCTAGTCATCTGATTTAGTTGGAATTGGAGTCGTGATTGTAGCCATGCCCGCGTAACGATCAAAAGTTAATAAGAAAGATGCCCGTTGCCTCGGTTAATGGGCCGAAAAGTTAAATTTTGCTGAAATCCCCATTGGTTTACGTGTAAAAAGTTTCGTTGTGCGAGCGCGGATACCATACAGTGCAGTGTGTGTGCGATTCCTGAATGATCGTAATATTCAGGCAAGTTTCCAGCTAAGATTAACAAACAGTGTCACAGATTTTCCGTGATGTTTTAACTAATCTTTACTCAAGAAAAGGATAAGGTTAGAATTCTTTGTAGTTTTTTTTCGTGAATTCGGTATATAAAAGATATATGGACTGCTTTGATGTTCGAACAGCAATGCCTCTCATAGCAGTCAATATATCTAAATATCAAACTTCAGTAATATGCTGCACAAAATCTGTTTAATACTAAATCATGAAAAAAAGGCGTCGTTGAAAGTTCCTACATGATTACCGTCAATAAAAATTGTAATTCATGACGGATAACTATAATGTATGTTTATGCTAATGCTAGTGATAAATAAACAAAATTAATGTAACAAATTGTACCAACACTATGTTTGGATGTGAAGAGAAACATTAGCATCCCTTAATGAACTTTGAACAATGACATGATATTCATCAAGTCTTTCCTGTTTTGCTGAATAGCTGTCGAGTGTGAGGGAAGCCCACCAGAGGTCGCCCTTGCATCCACCATGATACTAGGATCAGTGTATCAAGATATAGCTCTATATACACCTGTCAAGTTAGTTATATTCCTGATAGTGAACCAACCAGCTTCTGTCAGCATACAGGCACATGGAGAATACCTAACTTTACATGTACAGGTAAGATACTATCTATTTATTAATTCTATGTTCTTAATACAGGGTAGACACTTCGTTACAATAAAAAGTTGTATTTATGGCAGGTACATGGTTTGTTTTACCTGTCAGCTAAATATGCATTGTAAACCTTGGAATTGAGTTACCAGGGGACTGACTGCTTTAAGGCCTATCCGAGGAACTGGGTAATGAGGACTAATGCCTTATTAAAGGGTGCTAGCGGATCGGCTTTGATAACACCTCTGCTCTAACACTAAGCTGTCGTGAATATAAAAAAATTGATAGAAAACACTTAATATGTCTTAAAGGGACTTCGTAACATTTTTCAGATGAGAGATAGTGGTGCTAAGGTAGTGACTTCAATGCTAGATGTACAATTAAAGATAATCTGAAAATTTGAGTGAAAACGGACCATTATTCATGGTACAAATTGGGAAAAACTGATCTGATCGATTCCTTAATTCTCTCAACTATATTATTACAATTTAATTACATTTTAGGTGAATGGAAATCTCACAAAGCAATAAAATGGCGCTACATTCCATTCCAGACATTTAAGTGTTGACAGATTTTGTTATACCCTGTTTTATGTCTTTTTTTCATGGAAAAACGGTTGGGGAAAATTCAAAAATGGTTGGGAGAATGGTCGTACATCGACGCCTTAAACCAAAAACATAGATATCTTCGTGGTTTGAGAATTTGTTCAGGATTTTTTTGCATATCAGAAGGTTAGTACAGTAGAAGGAATATAGTAAGTAACTTTTTATACAAAAATTAAGCAATTTTTTTCATCAACCTTCAACAATGTTACCAAGTCACTTTAATGTAGCAGCAGAGTGATGTGACTATAAAGAACAATTAAGCTCGCTATAGCGATGATTCTAATCTAAGGACAATGATTTCAGTTGCCAATGTCTTCTCTTGTTCTTGATATTTACTGCAAATCTGTTTTGTATTCCCAGCACTCAGCCCATGTTACAGTAACCCCTGTATGAATGGAGGTACTTGCCATTACGTAGATGGTTCATCATTTACATGTACATGTACACCAAACTACACTGGTTCCACCTGTTGTTGTTGTTGTTGCGATTAATGGCGTTTCCATCGTCATTCGATGATTTCCGCCAGGCAATGTGAGAGGGCGTAGTTACTGGTCCTCTCTTAATACTTTTACTGTTGGATCGACGATAGCCTAGTGGCGTTGTGTTGTGCAATTAACAATGTCAGTAAATTGTTAGTAGTTATTTTCTGTATTGTTATTCGGTTTGTTATTTTAAAGAATTCATTAGGAAAGAAAGGATGAAGTGGTTGAATATTAGTTGCGATCAGTTTATTACGTTAGGACGTTAGTTTAAAACCTCTCTCCGTATAATGAAGCAATTTATACAATTTATACAATGAAGCAATTTATACCGAGGATAGTACCACTGTCACTAATAGATAATATAGCAAAACGTAACTAATACTCGATTAATACTTAATTAATACGTTATTAATACGTAACCTATGATGAAGTTAAGGCATCCAATATATATATATATATATGTGTTGTGGACTAGTGGTTAGGGCTCCTGACAATGAACACGGTACGGGTCGGGGTTCGAATCCCTGCCGCATCCCAACTTCCTTTGGAAGGACATTGATTTGCGCTTGCCACATTCAAAATGTAGAAAGTGGGTACCTGGTAGGATTCATTTCTTCAATGCACTGAGCAATACGCCTGCCGGAGCTAAAGCCGACTTACCTATTGTACTTCAAAAAAAATTCTTCCGGGGCATTCAATGCAAGTACCATAACTAACTCTTACTTTATTAAACATAACCAATTTCACCACTCTGGCCCACCTGCTATTTGAATATTTTTATTTTGGACCTACATTGTTTGTCATTCTTTCAGAGATAAGGCTTACGACACCTTTCAATTTTACTACGCAAGCTTCTCTGCAAAGCACAGAATCACAAACAGGACCTGGCATGACATTGTATCAAGATATTTATTTTTTAATAACAACTGCAAAGACTTTTAAAACGGCTTACTTCGAATCATAGGGTCTTTATTTATTATTTAACCATTATCTGTGATGCTACCTTGGTATTTCTAATTTATGTCATTCTTTTCACTACCATCCTAGTTCCCACAACAACCTCTTCACCTACTGTTTCTTCTCCACCAAAATCAACTTCCGCTGGAGGTTCTTCAAGCTTCATAGCAACTGTCACAGGAAGCGCTGTTGGTGCTATTGTTGTGATTGTTATCGTTATAGTTCTCATCATCATCTTTTACAAACGAAGAAGGTAAGAGAGTTACCTTGTTCTTATTAACCTGTCTTTCTCATCAGTCCATTATCATCGTATTCTTCCACGCAAGGGGCTAAGGCCGTATGGTTATGGAAATAGCTGAATTAAGATTGTACTTTCACCAACAATTTGTTTTTAGGTATTTAATTCCTTTTTTAAATGTTGTCCAATGTAATTATTTTCAAAAGCATAACGCTTTTCAAATGTAATGGCAACCTGTTTAAAATACTTATTATGTAAATTACATGTATTTCAAATGCACCACACTAATTCCCAAATCTCATGTTGGCGTGTTTCTATATACCTATTTATTGGGAGTTGATGATTTTTCAAATCATGTATGTCATGCATGCAATGTATCTATGCTTTCATAATATTTACTTTCAGCAATGAATCAGCCACTACTAAGTCTAAAGGGAAGGAGTCCGATTCGTCTTCGCAGTATGAGAACCCTGTATTTGATCAGTCACAGACAGACGCCCATACCTACCAAGACTTGCATACTATCACCCATACCTACCAAGATTGCAATACCGATGCTCAGATCAACGATGGTACTGCCGACCCTCATACCTACCAAGAACCTGATCAAGAAGCTAACTACGAAGATTTGAATGATGCCAAAGAGAAAAATTATGTCAACGATACTATGATAAAACAAAATAAAGTGATTTTGGGCTGATTAAGAATTGAATAAATGAGAAGAAGATAGCTCCAAGTCCATCATAATAATTGATTTTATAAAAAGGTTTTTCATAATTTTGAGAGACAAAATATTTTCAGTGTTAATGCATTACATAGTATATGTCCATGTATTAATTATTCCGTGAAGATGAAACAATGTTTAAAAATTATAATGAAATATTAACATTTATCTTAAAAACTGGAGAGAAACAAATCTATGCTGATGGACCTGGGCGCTTCCTCTCGTGTATCCAAATAAAATACAAATATGTTCTTTAGTGAAGTTGTTTCTTTTTGTCATGTATAATGAAAAGGACGAAAAGTTTTTTTAAAATATCATGGCTTCTTTTCATCATGTGCTCCTTCTTCGTGTTCACAATGTCTAATCGTGTTATTCCCAAATACCTTGATATCGACGATCAGTAGAAAGATTTCCCTTTGAAATACAATGGTTTGCAGAAGTCTGATCAATTTGGGTAAATAAAAATGAAGACCTTTAGAGATATTTTGTCCCTTTTACAGCCAACATTAAATTCTGTAGAACTTTGCAGGAATTATGAATATGTCATGTATGTCCTATCTGTGAAATTTAAACGTTAGCCGTGTCCTAATATTCAAATTATGCAAGGAAACCCGTGTACTTGCTAGACTTCACTGTCAGGCACCTATTGGGTGACTGACTGGTTTTTTTTTCTTCGGTAATAACATACATAAAATGAGCTGGAAAGGGTACATGAGCATTTGTCTACATCAATTACCCACTTCTTGTAATGAATAAAATTAAATTGATTGAATCTTTGCGCAGCATAAAACGTACGACAATTAGGTACAATGGAAATTCTAAATTAGTATTTACTTTCAAATGCCGTTGGAATTTAACATTTTCATTTGTTTGGCCTGAAAATGGGACATAGTACCTTTAATAGGTCTCACCAAAACGTGAAAGTCAGGGTATGGGATTAGTTTCTTTAAATGTATTCGTATGTACTTATCTTTCTTCGTTGAAGCACTGTCATTTTCTGAATAATTTGATTGATGTATAAGAAAACTAATACATCATGGAGCAACAAAACATGATTTTATTTTCGAAAACTGTATCTATGTTTCTATCTGCAGAGGTATCTGATGAAGCCGATTTTAGAAATATAAGATATGTTTTGAATGTTTCGATGCAGGTACAAATACATAGGACAATGTATTGAGTCATGTATATACACGTATGCCATAAGGTACGAAAGCATATTCTATCATGTCAATCGTGTTTTGAGATATCGGTAAGTAGACTATTATATTTTACTGTACTTTTCCCTTGTCTTTATTGCTAGTGTTATTGCTCGTTATTGCTGATGGAAAGCATTTTTTCACATATGTTGACGAGAATGAATAAACTATCAAATATTGTTATTATTAGTACTACTACTTCTACTACTTCTACTACTTTTATTTCTACTACTTTTACCAAGCAGTATAATTCAAGTTCTTTAATATGTTGTTATGATGTGAACAATGAATTGTAAATATGAAAATGTAAAAGACTATCCACAATAAAACCAACGTAATAACACTTTGTTATGTATGGGTGGATGTTTAGGTAAAAATGTGAATACATGTACTGTTACAGTAGTAGATTCAAAAGTTTATTAGTAGAATTAGATTATGCAATACAAGTAAACATTAATATGCGCAGGGGATTTATGGGGCATACAATAAATGTGAATAGTGATAACAAGAATTATAGAACCCACAATATGCAAACATCAAGGAATATAAACAATAAAGAATACAATTGACTTATTTTGGTTTTGTGTAAACTTGTCGATTGGCTCTCTAAACAATTGTTAAGAAAATATTTTTGTTTGATTGTTAAAGCAGTTTGAAATTTGACAGACTACGCTAATTAACAGTATCAAGCCAAATTACTACAGGGTAACAATTAATATATTAAAAATATTAATGCATTAATCGGGAAAAGATTTTTGAAGCGGTTCTAGGACAATATTAAGCCTTGAACAATCGTCCTCGGTCACTGACCAGCGGGACAATAAACACCAAGGACAACTAACCCCCCCCCCCCTGAAAATTACCCCCTATGACTACCATCCCCGAGGACAATCACCTCCCGAAAAAATTACCCCCTAGGACATATACCCCCCCCCCCCCTCCCACCCCAACAAAAAAAAAAGTTTTGATTTTATTAAACCCTAATTATTGTCAGGGTGGACTTCCCCTTTAATGAACAGGGGTAATTATTTATTTGTTTTGATTTATTGATTTATTTTTGTATTATTATTATTTATTTTTTTGTATGTACATAGCAAAGTTTAATCTACTGGGATTTCATAAAAAGATGGGAGGATAAATGCTGTTTACACTTTAGGGTTAGATCTAGACTAAAGCCTAGTGTCTATATCTAACAATTTCGATGTCGATGTTCGCCTGAATATTTCCTGCTTCACTGAGATTTACTTGACAAACTTCTAGTGGAATAGAAAATCACTTAAGAAAAATGTTTCATGGTATGTAATTGAATAACTTAAAGGTTGCACAGTTCATACAACCGCCATTTTTCAGATATGTGTGGACATATCGTAGGGAATTGTGGAAATGAAACAAATGTTTATGCATGATCTAATAGTCAAATTGTGGTAATAGCCAGTCACCAAACAGAAATTGGCGAATGTTTGACGTCATTGGTCATGAATAAACATTGCACTTCCATCACGGCCAGCCCACCACCGAGGCTAATGTAACTTGTTCACACTGTCTCCAAGCCGGGCACCATCGCTGTTAATGTAACAACGAGATGGTATGTCGGCTTTGCAAAAATGTCGGCCATATGCAGAGTGTATGCCCTACTGTCAGTGTCACCGAAAAACAACAACTTTCTTCGAAGCCGAAAACACCGGCTTATGAAAGCATGCAGCCAGCTGATGCAACACGCGACAAAGCCGTAACCCAGACAACGAACGCTGTGGATGAAAACCGAGCACATCCTGCAACTACGAATGAACGAGCAAGAGACATGACGTCATCTGCCCGACAGACCCGATCCAAGACTGCGAACAAAAGCGAGACCCGCGAAAAGAAATCAGGTGGTCCCAAACAGCAAGCAAAAGAGAGTGCTGAGCTAATTCAGATTTTGTCTGAGTTTCGATCGCGGAGTAGCAGCGAACCAAACCTTCGTGATGCACAAACGCGAATCACACGATTCCTGAGAAAATCTGCCACCTCTGAATCCGATGAAAACAAAGAATATGATGAAACTGAAGATGAACTTTCTGAAGCAACACCCGAATTCTCGGAACTCTCATTTAACCATGACAACCAAAAAAGTAGAAACGGAGAAGGAAAAACACGAAAAGTTCGAGCAAATGATGATTTGGTAAAACAATCAGAATTATGTTCACCGAAAGTAGATAGTTAAGGAGAAAATAAAATTAATGAAATAATAAATATATATGTGCATGAATGGTACAAATACAAGATAAATGTGTATAATGTTATTAAGAAGAAGATAAACTTAAATTTAACATGTCGTCAGTATTAGTAATTACCCAAAATTGTAACGGGTTACGTAACAAACTGAAAAGACAAATGTGTTTTAGATGGTTTGAAAATCAAAATGCTGAGATTGTCCTCATACAAGAAACACATTGGTCTAAGGACATACAGCACATAATACGAAATTAATGGAGAGGTACAGCCATCTTTAATCATGGCACAAACAACTCACGAGGTGAAGCAATTTTAAGAAAAAGACAGAGTGAAATTAAATACTTTTCTGAATATAACGACCAAAACGGGAGATTCCTCATCTTAGAATGTCTAATACATTCAATAAAACATATAATTGTTAATATATATGCTCCAAATGTCCATAAGAAAAGAGAGCTCTTCTTTAAAAGTATTTATAATAAATTGAATCAAAAGTTTGATTTACAAGACCTACAAACACATTTGATTATAGGTGGAGATTTCAACTGTGTGCTGAATCCAAAAATAGATACCTTTATAAACGTTAAAAGCAAATACAAAACTCCAAGTTTTTTTAAACTAATATTAAAGAATTTTTTGTTACTTGATATCTGGAGAAAAATGCATTTTGATTTTTTTTAAAAACAATATACATGGCGCAACAAGAGTCTACAGGTTGCATCAAGAATTGATTTTGTTTTGATTAGTAAACCTTTGAAAAATTATATTATCAAAACTGATATAAGGCCAGTTGTAAATGTTGATCATAATGCAGTTACCAAAACAATCAGACTTAAAGACACCAAACATGGACCCGGATTTTGGAAATTTAATACAAGTTTGTTAACAAAAAGTGATTATTGTGAAGCAGTTAGAACAATTATAGAAGAGGCAGTACAAGAAAAGAATAACTCTTGCATGTCTTGGCAGTACGCATGGGAACTATGTAAAATTAGAGTCAGAGAATACTTCATCAAATATACCAAAAGTAAGAAAACAAAAGAAAGTGATTCTACGTTTTTAGAAGATAAATTACAAAAGATCAATGATAAAATGTGGACACTTAACGGTGAGAAAATGCAGGAAACTATAAATGAATATGAAAAGACTTCCGAAGAACTAGAACAAATATACAAACAGATATGTAAAGGCTCAATAATCAGGTCGAGAGTCAAATGGTTTGAAGAAGGAGAGAAAAACTCTAAATATTTTATGTCATTGGAAGAAAGAAATTTTGATAAAAGTACAATTTTGCAACTACGCAACGACAAAGGCAAAAACTTTAGTGAGCAACAAAATATAAGAAAATGTGTTCATCAATTTTATTCAAACTTATATCGTCAAAAAGAAAGACAACATTGTGTGCGGGTAAGCACTGAATCCAATGACCGGGGTAATAATATATTTGTAAAGCGCTTAGAGACATTTGTATTTAGCGCTATATAAGTTAAATTTATTATACTATTATTATTTAGAAGGATATCTTTTTGATTTACACAATCCTGAATTGACCGATGAATTGGCAGAATTATGTGAAGGACAATTAACAGAAAAAGAATGCCAACAAGTTATTTCTGAGTTTGCCAAAAACAAAGCGCCTGGAAGTGATGGCCTAAATATTGAGTTTTATCAATTTTTTTGGACAGAAGTTAAATGTTTGCTTGTAAACTCACTAAACGAAGGATTTGAAAATAATGAACTTTCTCACACGCAAAGACAAGCCATAATTAAGCTATTACACAAAAAAGGTGATCAAACTAATTTAGAAAATTTTAGACCAATCTCACTTCTTAATTACGACTACAAGATTGCGGCATCAGTCCCAACTAAAAGACTCCAGAAGGTAATTCCCACATTAATTTCCAATGATCAAGTAGGGTACATTAAAGGGTAGATGTTTAGCTGAAAATATCAGATTAATTGAAGATATATTTTATTATGTCCAAAACCACTCTGACAAAGGACTTGCATTTTTCAACAGATTTTAGAAAAGCATTTGATTGTCTAATGTGGGATTTTCTCTTTGAATGTTTATGGAAATTTGGATTTAAAAATGATTTTTGCAGATGGGTCAATACTCTGTACACAAATGTTAAAACCAGTGTCAATGTAAACGGTTGGTTAACAGAACAAATTAACATAACAAGAGGCGTGCGCCAAGGGTGCCCTCTCTCGGCCCTGCTTTTCATACTCGCTGTCAAGGTACTAGCTATTAAAATAAGAAACGATCTAGACATCACAGGAATCACACTTTTTGATTCAGTCGAAATAAAGATACTGCAATTTGCAGATGACGCAACAATTTTTGTTAAAGATACAAAATCTTTAAAGAAAACTATAAAGCAGATAGAACATTTCGGTTTATTTTCTGGTTTAGAGCTGAATAAATCAAAGAGTTCCATAGTTAACATAAATGGAGACACCATTAGTGAAAACATTTATGGCATTCCATGGACCTATTCTGATGTTAAAATATTAGGGGTTCATTTTGGGAAAAATGAACAAAACCTAATAAATCTTAATTGGAAACCCAAAATATCAAAGATTGAAAATATAGTACGTCTATGGAAAGCGAGGCGCTTAACTTTTTCTGGTAAAATAACTATAATCAAATCATTTCTTGTTTCTCAAATTATATACAATGCTCAAATGATTTCCATGCCGGAAAATGTAATGAAACTCATTGATTCTTTACTTTATACATTTTTGTGGAATGGAAAAAAGCACAAAATAGAAAGAAAAGTGGTTTGTATGAGTTATGAGTATGGAGGATTAAAAATGGTTGATTTGAATGCTCTGTTACCAAGTTTTACATTAAAGTGGATATTGCACTACTTCTCCCACGAAAACTCAAAGTGGAAAAAGATAATTGATGGTTTCTTTAAAAAAGTGGGCAATTTACAATATGTGTTAAATAGTAATTGTACAAAAGATGATATGAAGTTTTGTTTAAAGAATACATAAATGCCCCAATATTACAAGAATATGGTATATATTTGGTTTGACTTTAAAGAGATAGTAGACAGTAAGACGCCAATTGATTTACAATGTACTAATGTTAGAAGTGAAAACATATGGTTTAACTCAAATAGAAGAGATCATAACAAAAATGTATTATTTATTAAAAAATGGTTCGATGTAGGCCTTTTGAAAATTAATGATGTCGTAAAAAACTCTAGATTTATGTCTTTGAGAGAAATTGATGAAAGATTTAAGAAAAAACATGCTTCTTTGTTTCAAGAATATTACATCATAGTAAATGCGATTCCCAAAGTTTGGAAACTATTCTGCATTGTCTATTCATTCAATTGTTAAGACTGGTACATGTATATGATGCGACACAAGAAGAAAATGTAGGTGTCACGAAAAATGTTTTAATGAACGTTAACACTAAACGAAAGTCTAAGTTTTTTTACTCTACGTTGTCTATTCATTCAATTGTTAAACCTCCAATCGAAGAGAAATGGGAAGAAATGTTAAATAGTACAGAACAAATCGACTGGAAAGTCATATGGACATTTAATTTACAAGCTATGAAAGAAAACAAAATATCAGAATTCAATTTTAAGTTATTACACAACTTATTACCAAATAGGTATAATTTATTCAAATGGAAATTGTGTAACAATCCCTTATGTTTATATGATGATCAGTTACACGAAAATCTCCATTTATTTGTAAAATGCAAACAAACAAGATTGTTTTGGTTAAAATTTGGAGACATAATTCGAAAACTTTACAATGTTAACTTTTCTTTTGACAAGTTCGTTTTAATTGAAGGTTATAACTTGAAAAACAAAATATTTTGAAGTTTAAATTTTCTTATCATATATATGCAAAATACGCAATTTATTTAAGATTTATGCAAGCAGAAAATCGCAAACTCATGTTTCATGAAGTCTCTATTCTTTGTATTTTTAAAAGATTAATCCACAACCGATTAAAGATCGAAAGGAACTGTAAAACAAAAAAATCTATGCATTTTTGAAAACACTGTTATTCAAGAAAACGAAACATGTTTTATTTGAACTATGTTAAGATACTACGATGTTATTTCAATTGATTGTGTATGATTGTTTGATTTGTTCAAAAGCATATATTTATCAATAAATTCATTTTACAAAAGAAAAAAAAAATTGCCCTTCAAAATCGTCGTTGAAATTGGGCGAAATTCCCATAATGCATCCAATGCAAAACTTATGGAATGTAAAAGGTCACAATTTTAACAAAGGGAATCAATCATTAAAAGGAAGACTAGAGGGAAGACTAAAATTGTGACCTTTGACATGCCATAGGTTTTGCACCCCCTCACCGGTGGGCCCCAAAGCTCTGTAAGGTTGGCTGCAAGGTCGACCAATTCTAAGAAAAAATATTACTACTGAAAAAAGTGTCTGATCTTACATGACACAGCTGCAGTTCAGCTATAGACTGCTGCACGTTACTTTTTGTGTCTCAAAGATATGTAGCGCTTAACACTCAAGTAATTGGAGTTTACACTATTGCTTTCATGACTTGTCCAACAAAATATAAGGTTAATAAGATTTTACATGTAGACTTATACTTAAAATAATTTGAAGCCATCAGCCAAGATAAGTATTAGTGTGAAAAACATGTTATTAAAGTTCGATAAAGTCCCAGGAACGGCTCAACCAATCAGAGTCGCGCACTCTGGCCGTGTTACCTTTGTGCCAGAAGTCATGGATCAAGCTGATCATTCTCAACTACTTTGACATTTTAAAGAGGGGTAGAGGAGAATTACAGTTATGGAAATAGTATGTATTGTATTGTATTGTATTTATTTTCCGTCATTTAAAAAAATACATCAACATAATTATATATATATATATATTTACAATCATAAAGACACACTGATAAAAAAAAAAGAAAGACGGAGGGATGGCCCTACTCAGCGTTGTTAGCATAACAATACTGGTTTACAGAGGGGTCCCTATAGAAATAGAAAACATGAAAATAGTTATTACAAAAGTAAGGAAAACTTACAGCAAAATAAGAACTTACAATAATAATTACAAATTCGAGTAAAACAAGAAACATGAGGGAAATATTTACGATATTTATACAAGAGAGAAAGCTAGACAAGTAAATTATTTATTTAAAAAAAAAAAAAAAAAAAAAAAAAAGAAGATAAAGCTACAAGAAGTCTGGAATAGTATTGTTTAAATACTTTTTGAATGTTTGAACAGTTTGAAGTAATTTAGTGGTAGGAGGAAGAGTATTATATTGAATTGAGCTTCTGTATTGGGTAGTTCTGCGACAATATTCAGTTCTAGGTTTAGGGAGAACAAAGTTACCGGAATTGCGGAGGGAATAAATATGAGAAGGGGGTTGAAACATTTCATTCATACTGGGAGATAACATATTATGGACTGATTTATAGACAAATACATTAAGATTTTTCTTACGCCTGGATTCGAGAGATGACCATTTTAAAACAAAAGAAGAAAGGGGGGGCTGCAGTGAGCGGAAGCAAGTTAAAACAAATCGATTTTAACATTATTCCACTATTGCAAAGCACAGCCATATTTTAAAATGCATACACACAATACACCGAAATATTATAAATACGTTATAATTATAATAATAATAATAATAGTAATATGGATTTATATAGCGCCGGACGGTATCCGCCAGGCTCTGACGCTCATGGCGCTGTACATATTACAATCACAAACATATCACTTTCTTGACTAAAGTAAACGTATACTAAAAAGGTAAACTAAAAAGGTTCACGATAAAAAGTATGCTTCGTTAAAAATATGAAACAAAAAGGGAAAGTAGGAAGTCAACAATTTATGATTTTTTCGCGTATTTAACCAACATGTTTAAATTAGATAAGAAGATAAACGCCAACTAAATATGTGTGTAAATAAAACTACTGGCCTTTAAAAAACAAAAAATCGGGAGATTGACCCAGATTGTACGTCACTAACATCTCAAATCAAATATTTACCTAAAAGAAACTCACTTAATTGTGACGAGATGATTGTAGTTCTGTTTGTATTCTACTTCACTTCCTCTTTCTTTGTGTTACCGAAACTCAATTAGCAAACTTGTTTCGTTCGGGCTTCATACCTTAGTCATACCAATGAGACCAGCACCAGACCGAAAACAGACCGAACAAAAAATTTGGATTCATCGAATTCATTCACACACAATGTGCACCATCTCTACTCTATCAAATTGAGCCCCCACAAGCGCATAACATGTTTATTTAGCGTGTATTTTAAATAAGTCTTTAACATAACAATAGCAATAGACGATGTATCAAAGCAGAGAAAATAATACCACGCAAAAGCAGGAAAAGCATTCGACTGCTCTATTGTGACTATTAAAGTCTTGCTGAATGAACATAGTTCATGGACATCGTACATCATTTCGATATGATATGATCATTCCATCCGGGATATATGAGAGGAATAAACACGGAAGAAACTCAGTCAGACTTGTTCATTAGTAACGGACTGTTCATGAAAGCCAGTAATACGAGTAGACAGACTGTTCATGATAGCCAGGAATACGAGTAGACACACTTGTTGCGTACGTCAAAATAAGTGCTTTCAGCCATTTACTCCTCTTATTACTGTTTTTCCGACATATCGCCAAAATGAAGTGTTTGTCATATCAATACATATTTGTCGTAATTCACGTAGTCACCTCGTCTCACTATATATGTAAGTATATATATTAAAGGCAGTCATTCGATTAAGGGAAGTCATCGGGAAATGATCATGAGTTTTCCTAAATAAAGCCATAAAATACACATGTGTAATTAACGTTGATATCATACCTGTGTCAGTGAGCTTACAACGTTTTCTGAAAGTAAGGAGATTCATGTGTTTAGTTTCTGTAGTCTCATGTTTCTTGGCTTATCTTAATCATATCGATAAATTCAGTCTCTTTTTATATAAAAGATACGCGACCCCTCCAACTCCATCAATGACTAAAAGAAGAGAGAGAGAGGGGAGGAGGTAGAGAGAGAGGTGGAGAGAAAGAGAGAGAGAGGAAGAGAGAGAGAGAGAGAAAGGGAGAGGGAGAAGAAGAAGAAGTAGATAGATAAATAAATAGAGAGAGAAAGATGGGATAGAAATATGAGGAAATGAAATTAAAAGAAAGTAATATGAGCCCCCCCCCCCCCCCCTCCCTTCTCACATCGCCAAACCCGATGTCTTTGTTAACTCGTATTCCATCTATGCTACCTCGTGAGACACTGATAAACAATATTTGTATTCAAACAGTTATGGTGTGTATTGTTGTAAACGTAAACTCTATTTGCAATATACCAAACACAATGCTATTTCAATTGCTAAATATACGTACGATAATACTTCATTTCAGTAGTGGTAAAGTTTGGTTTTTACCTTGAATAACGACTGCGGCATATGATTTTAGGAGAATAGTGTCATATTGTTTTAGCCTGAGATTCATATACCTGAGAGAGCATTAACATTAATCTCCTACTGAATAAATATATTAGTAATAATGTTAGTAATGTAGATCGTTTCCAGTCAGTAGCTTTATGTTTGTGGGTTTTATTCTGATAGAGTATAAAAATGTTAATGTGTAACAAAATTCGTTTATTGAAGATTTAAAAAAAAAATAATGATGATGATAATAATAATATTTATAATAATAATGATCATGATAATAATGATGATAAAAATATATCTAATACTAATACTTATAATAACAATAACAATAAAACTAATAATTATAATTGTATGAAAATAATAACAATACTTGTAACGATGATAATGGTAACAATAATAACAACTTATTTCTTTGTGTATGTAGCGCTTAATAAAACGATGTATCTATGCGTATTACAAATATATTACAGAATAACGCATTTACATGATATTTTGTTTAGTATCTCTTTCACACAAATCAGGTTTATATATCATTTGGCTGAATCATCGAGACTGGACAGGGTCTACCTGAGTATTACAAGTTAAATAACTTTGGAACCAGATACTTTACGTTTCTGGAAGAACAAGGGCGGGCTGTTATAAATACAAAGAGATACTTTAAGGACTATTAAGTGTACTGATAAGTATATGTAAAATATTTCCAGCTACTTAAAGCATGCATAATCGAGCAAAGTAGCACATACGCAATTATGTGTAAACATTCACGGAACTCTTTTGTTTGTTTAAGCGGTTTCTCTCACATCCTGTAAATAATGATGTGTGTGGTTTCACTTACATGTATTTGTTCAAGGAATGGCCCGGTGGGCCCCAAAGCTCCGTAAGGTTGGCTGCAAGGTCGACCAATTCTAAGAAAAAATATTACTACTGAAAAAAGTGTCTGATCTTACATGACACAGCTGCAGTTCAGCTATAGACTGCTGCACGTTACTTTTTGTGTCTCAAAGATATATAGCACTTAACACTCAAGTAATTGGAGTTTACACTATTGCTTTCATGACTTGTCCAACAAAATATAAGGTTAATAAGATTTTACATGTAGACTTATACTTAAAATAATTTGAAGCCATCAGCCAAGATAAGTATTAGTGTGAAAAACATGTTATTAAAGTTCGATAAAGTCCCAGGAACGGCTCAACCAATCAGAGTCGCGCACTCTGGCCGTGTTACCTTTGTGCCAGAAGTCATGGATCAAACTGATCATTCTCAACTCCTATGACATTTTAAAGAGGGGTCGAGGAGAATTACAGTTATGGAAATAGTATGAGAGAGAGAGAGAGAGAGACAGACAGACAGAAGGGATGGGAAAGGGGGCGATGAGAATAAAGTGGGCAAAAAGAACACATGATAATGTCCAACATTAATTCATCATGAAATAGGGAAGAACATAAAAGGGAATATGAAAGAGTAGGCTAATCCAGTTTAAACATATGTACAAAAGAAGAAAAGGGGGAGGGGGCTGCAGTGAGCGGAAGCAAGTTAAAACAAATCGATTTCAACATTATTCCAAAATTGCAAAGCACAACCATATTTTAAAATACATACACACAATACACCGAAATATTATAAATACGTTATAATTATAATAATAATAGTAATATGGATTTATATAGCGCCGGACGGTATCCGCCAGGCTCTGACGCTCATGGCGCTGTACATATTACAATCACAAACATATCACTGTCTTGACTAAAGTAAAGTTATACTAAAAAGGTAAACTAAAAAGGTTCTCGATAAAAAGTATGCTTCGTTAAAAATATGAAACAAAAAGGGAAAGTAGGAAGTCAACAATTTATGATTTTATCGCGTATTTAACCAACATGTTTAAATTAGATAAGAAGATAAACGCCAGCTAAATATGTGTGTAAATAAAACTACTGGCCTTTGAACAAAAACACCAAAATCGGGAGATTGACCCAGATTGTACGTCACTAATATCTCAAATCAAATATTTACCTAAAAGAAACTCACTTAATTGTGACGAGATGATTGTAGTTCTGTTTGTATTCTACTTCACTTCCTCTTTCTTTGTGTTACCGAAACTCAATTAGCAAACTTGTTTCGTTCGGGCTTAATACCTTAGTCATACCAATGAGACCAGCACCAGACCGAAAACAGACCGAACACAAATTTGGATTCATCGAATTCATTCACACACAAAGTGCACCATCTCTACTCTCTGTATTCCTACGTTATGTTCACCGATCAGTTGTACATACTATGGCGTCACTGTATCTGCGGCAAATTTGACCCCTGTTGACCTGTAATTTGGAGAGGTGCGGAAAATAAGGCTTTAATTCGCTTTTGTGCAATGCTGAAAGTGAAAATACTTGAATTCCTTTGTATATGTATTCTATGTTCATTCAGCTTTCCATTGATAACAAGTTGTATTTTCATCGGATAGGGTCTTTAAGCACTTCTGTACGGACGGTCAAAGGGACTTCTCCTTTTCCATAAATCACTTTATAAAGGAAGTCCAGATTTAACACTTGCTCGAAGATCACGTGGATGTATCGATAGCAAGAGCAATAGACAAGACAACTAAGTAATGCCATGGAATAGCATGAAATGCATTCGACTGCCGCTATCAAATTGAGCCCCCACAAGCGCATAACATGTTTATTTAGCGTGTATTGTAAATAAGTCTTTAACATAACAATAGCAATAGACGATGTATCAAAGCAGAAAAATAATACCACGCAAAAGCAGGAAAAGCATTCGACTGCTCTATTGTGACTATTAAAGTCTTGCTGAACGAACATAGTTCATGGACATCGTACATCATTTCGATATGATATGATCATTCCATCCGGGATATATGAGAGGAATAAACACGGAAGAAACTCAGTCAGACTTGTTCATTTGTAACGGACTGTTCATGATAGCCAGGAATACGAGTAGACAGACTGTTCATGATAGCCAGGAATACGAGTAGACACAATTGTTGCGTACGTCAAAATAAGTGCTTTCAGCCATTTACTCCTCTTGTTACTGCTTTTCCGACATATCGCCAAAATGAAGTGTTTGTCATATCAATACATATTTGTCGTAATTCACGTAGTCACCTCGTCTCACTATATATGTAAGTATATATATTAAAGGCAGTCATTCAATTAAGGGAAGTCATCGGGAAATGATCATGAGTTTTCCTAAATAGAGCCATAGAATACACATGTGTAATTAACGTTGATATCATACCTGTGTCAGTGAGCTTACAACGTTTTCTGAAAGTAAGGAGATTCATGTGTTTAGTTTCTATAGTCTCTTGTTTCTTGGCTTATCTTAATCATATCGATAAATTCAGTCTCTTTTTATATAAAAGATACGCGCCCCCACCAACTCCATCAATGACTAAAATAAGAGAGAGAAAGGGGAGGAGGGAGAGAGAGAGGTGGAGAGAAAGAGAGAGAGAGAGGAAGAGAGAAAGAGAAAGGGAGAGGGAGAAGAAGAAGAAGTAGATAGATAAATAAATAGAGAGAGAAAGATGGGATAGAAATATGAGGAAATGAAATTAAAAGAAAGTAATATGAGCCCCCCCCCCCCCCTTCTCACATCGCCATACCCGATGTCTTTGTTAACTCGTATTCCATCTATGCTACCTCGTGAGACACTGATAAACAATATTTGTATTCAAACAGTTATGGTGTGTATTGTTGTAAACGTAAACTCTATTTGCAATATACCAAACACAATGCTATGTCAATTGCTAAATATACGTACGATAATACTTCATTTCAGTAGTGGTAAATTTCAATTTTACCATTCATAACGACTGCGGAATATGATTTTAGGAGAATAGTGTCATATTGTTTTAGCCTGAGATTCATTTACCTGAGAGAGCATTAACAATAATCTCCTACTGAATAAATATATTAGTAATAATGTTAGTAATGTAGATCGTTTACAGTCAGTAGCTTTATGTTTGTGGGTTTTATTCTGATAGAGTATAAATATGTTAATGTGTAACAAAATTCGTTTATTGAAGATTAAAAAAAAAAAATGATGATGATAATAAAATTTATAATAATAATAATCATGATAATAATGATGATAAAAATATATCTAATACTAATACTTATAATAACAATAATAAAAAAACTAATAATTATAATTGTATGAAAATAATAACAATACTTGTAACGATGATAATGGTAACAATAATAACAACTTATTTCTTTGTGTATGTAGCGCTTAATAAAACGATGTATCTATGCGTATTACAAATATATTACAGAATAAAGCATTTACATGATATTTTGTTTAGTATCTCTTTCACACAAATCAGGTTTGTATATCATTTGGCTGAATCATCGAGACTGGACAGGGTCTACCTCCCCCCCCCCCCCCCCCCCCCCCCACTCAGTGTTATTTAGGGTACGCATATGCTCGTACCCTATTTTTGAAAGCACCCCCTATCTGAGGACTGCCAACATTTCCGAACCCCCCTTTCGCGGGCTTTTCGCGGGCTTTTCCTGCCTTGGAGACCCCCCTAAATCCGGAAAAAATGCTCAATGTACCCCCCTAAATTCGGAATAATTTCTCAGGAGTCCAAAGAGATGAGAGAAAAAAAGGAAAACACACCCCCTTTTTAAAGAAATCTCCGGGTGAAAAGTCAAATACACCCCTTTTTTTACAATTCTCGGGCCGGACTTTGTCGCACGAAAAGTACCCCTTTACCGGACATTTTGGCAACACGCATGCGGTCATTCCGACCTCTGAGTGGGAGGGCCGGGGTCTACCTGAGTATTACAAATTAAATAACTTTGGAACCAGATACTTTAAGTTTCTGGAAGAACAAGGGCGGGCTGTTATAAATACAAAGAGATACTTTAAGGACTATTAAGTGTACTGATAAGTATATGTAAAATATTTCCAGCTACTTAAAGCATGCATAATCGAGCAAAGTAGCATATACGCAATTATGTGTAAACATTCACGGAACTCTTTTGTTTGTTTAAGCGGGTTCTCTCACATCCTGTAAATAATGATGTGTGTGGTTTCACTTACATGTATTTGTTCAATGAATGCGTTTAATTGTTTGACTGAAATTGTTTAATTTTAGTTTCATGCATGAGGTTGACCATTTACATTGATAAGGTATATGGCGAATTAGAGCAAAGGAGGGTGTTGTATTTTATTAAACAGATAGCAATGTAGCCTGGCTCATGTCTGAATGGAGGAACAAATTAAGGGAGGGGTCACCACCTTTGGTGGGGCACTGGTTTTTGTTCTTAGTGTGGGTCTGTGTTTTGTGGGTGTGTAGTGAAGTTCATACCGCCAAAATAGATTTTAAAGAAAGAGATGAAGAGAAATCAACGCATACCATAATAATGGAAATTTGAGATGCGCTAATATCTCTCTTAACAACTTTTTCCAAGATACTTGAACAAATTATGCATAAGAGACTAATTCTGAGTAACAAAAAGTTGTGGGGTGCCGCAGGGTTCGATCCTCGGTCCCCTTCTTTTCATCATCTATGTCAATGACTGCTATAGATCATCGCAAATATTAACTTTTATATTGTTTGCGGACGATTCAAATATATACTCATTTCTCACCAAGATCCACATCAACTAATACAAATTGTAAATACCGAATTAAACAACGTGGCTAAACGGATTAGAGCCAATAGACTTTCTTTGAATCTAGACAAAACCAATTTTATGCTGTTCAGTGATACTCTTCATACAATATCAGGAAATATAATCATGAATGATCTGGTCATAAATAAGGTTGAATCGACTAGATTTGTGGGTGTCATGATCGACGATCAACTGTCATGGAAAACACAAACACATTACCTTTGCAAAAGATTATCTAGAAACATTGGTATTATTAATAAACTGAGGCATTTTTTTCCCCTGGAATACCCTTCATACATTGTACTGAACTCTGATTTAATCTATATTGAACTAAGGTCTTCTTGCCTGGGGTAACTGCAATAGATCTAACCTAAATAAAATACACCTCTTGCAAAAAAAGAGCAATGAGAATAAATTTTTTTAAAGATATGATGCTCACACCAACCCGTTATTCTTCCATAAACAATCTACCAAGAAGATTAACGGAAATTTGTATACAAAACCAGCAAATTCATGACTACTTAAGCAGGAAGTCGGATCCGAAATCGAAACCTATACAACCATGATACTTAAACACGTTACACCTAACATCTGCTTTTCTCATTACTCACCACACTCTCTACCACCGGTCAAAGACGGCTTTATACCTATGTTAATCCTTCCCTGCCCCTCCCTCTAGCTCTCTCCCTTTTTCTTTTCTTCTCCGATTGTTCACAACTTTCTCACTTGTCTTTCTATCCCTTGTTTCATTTTTTTGTATTGATTTTTTCTTCTTCTTCTTCCGTTTTTTGTTGTTCTTACTTTCCATTCTCGTTAATCATCTTTTCTTACCTGTTCTCTTTTCTGAATTGTTTTTCCTTGCAATTATTCTTTCTCTCCACACAAGTAGTGCTAAAATATGCACTGATACTTTTATTAAATGTATATGTATATTTGGTTATGCTGAGTAAAGCACAGAACTCTTCCCTTTTTTTCTCAATTGTTTACGATATGTTTAGTAAATTGTGTCACTTAAAGATAACCCTCGTGTAGTCCTATGCTTTTGTAAATATCTTATGTTAATTCAGATACTAAATTATATACAAAACTAGGACCTACATAATACAAGCTTTGCTTTAAAAAAAAATCATCTGGACGGCCATGCATTATGGCTCAAGGCATGGGCACACAGAGGATTTTTTTATATTGGAGACCGGGGTAAAGTGCAATCATCCCAATCATCTTGCGTACATGGACCTTAAGTACACAGAAAGAAAACATTAATCTAAATTTTCCGATTTCAATCTAGGTGTCACTTGGTATGTGATGGCGAACAAAAAACAAGACATCGGGGGGGGGCGGTGAAAACCCTTGTGATTTTCTAGGGGCGGGGATTGGTTTTTGCTTTTATAGCATCAACTTTTAAAAAAATCACCCTAATGCAATTTCAATAGCCGTGTGCGTCAAGTATTGAAAAGCATGGCAGTGACACGTTAAGTATTTCGAACATAATTGATATTACGATAGGCTACTGAAATTGCCCTAGAGTTGATTTCTCGAAAGTAGTTGCGATCATCCAGGTCAGGTGTCAATTGATACGTAATGACAATAAGAGTGTTTTTCTATGGGTCGAGTTTTGTTTTTGTTTTAATAGCGACTACTGAAACAAAATGAACCGAAGGCAATTCCAATCGCCTCGTGTGTCATGTATTGAAGTGTGCAAGCATGACACCGACGTGTTACATAAGCCGAACATGATTTATATGGCACAGCAATAGGATATTGAAGTTGTCCTTAAGTTGAATTCTCGAAAGTAGTTGCGATCATTTTCCCATAATATATCCTCTCCACAGGTTTGATATCAGCTAGCTGTGCCATGCCAGGCCCCATACCTAACACCATAAAAACCTTGCCGAGCCAAACGCTGGATACAGGTTCTTATTTCACATTGGAATGCAGCGATGGATACAAGATGGATGGCCTGACAAACACTGCTATATGGGTATGCTTAGAGGACGGGTCCTGGCTGGGTCATACACCCATATGCACAGGTACGGACTTGTAATGCTCAAATATATCGATCTTAATTAATCCGCGCATGATATAGAAAATGTTAAGAAAATATTTGTTACTTTGAATTGAGAAGGAAAACAAACACTATGCATGACTCAAGTTTACAAACAATAGACATGTATCAAAGTTTATATGGTAGATATTGTATTTGTATCTTATAGCTTTTGGACCCCTATTCAATTTATCTTCCTGAATTATAGAATACAATGCCTTATACCTACACAAAAAATTCCTAAATAATGATCCTTTTTGTTTTTGATAGAGTAATTTGGAATCATATTATTTTTTACCAGATTATTCATGTTAATAAGCGGCACGAATTCAATCAATTAGCTGATAGATAATCGATGGCATAATAATATAGCGATAATAGAGACATCCGAGAAAACATTCCACTGTCAATTTAAATTTCAATACCATATTGCCTGACCATTATATTTGGGTTACGTAATACATCAGTGTAATGTTGGCATATTTCAGAAGGAAACGTATAAGGCCCTTGGAATAGAACGGTTCACCAACATATTCAAGTGTTATGCACACTGTTTAAATAAAAGTTGTTCTTGAGAACCCGAGAAGTTGCCCGAGGCTTGTTCGACATAGCAAAAAGTAGTACATGGAGACTGAATTCAAGTATTGCAGTTCATTCATTAATACCATGTCACTAGATCTCCAGGAAAAAAACATCTGGTTAAATTTGAAAATGTTATAAAACAGGTCTATTGCCTTTGATTGGTTCTTTGGAAAGTAGTTGCCATCATGTTTGATAATCATGACTCATGTTTCTGCAGCTATAGAGTGTCCATCGCCTCCCATCGCTGCCTATTCAGAACTCGATCCTGTATTGGCTGACACACACATTGTAAACCAGACGATATCATATACATGCAGCAGCAGTGAATACACTCTGCTTGGACGTAACTTGAATCGATGTCTACAAGATGGCACATGGGAGAACGATCCTCCCGTCTGTCAAAGTAAGGACCTATTTTGATTCCGACGTTTTTCAAAGTTTAGTCGTCAATAACGAGCACCACATATTTGATGGTGTTTACTGCAATATAAGTCATACAATCAATAAATCTACAAATCTAAGTTAGGTGAAATTTCGTCAAATGTTGATATTGAGCTAAAAAGGAGTAACGTGTTGTAGACATCCATTTTATTCTGAGATGCTTTATAGTGATGATAGTACTTTCAATTGGTATTATTTACCCAGGGTATAGCCACATCATTATCAATACTGCCCGTCCTACGGGCTCTGCAATTATTATTACATCAGCATTGCCAGGTACCCACAGACACCTTGGTCGAAAGGTACAGAAGAGGGCAGAACAACTAGTCCAATGATATAAGCTCAGAGCAAGGATCGAGGCCAGGTCATCTCAAATAAGAGTCAAGAGCCTACACCAGACGCGGATCCAGGATTCTTAGGGATGGGGGGGGGGGGGGGGGGGGGGCAAATTTGAAATTTAGATGGGTGAAATTTGAAAATCGTGCCGGCCGATATTTCGCTCACCACCCCCCCCCCCCCCCCCCCCCCCCCCACTTGAGCCAAAAAAAAATAAAAAAATCTAGTCACAACAAATTTTTTTGGTGGTTAATGTTGTTGCTATTAATCGTTGTTGTTTTTATTATTTTTTGTTTAAGGAGATTGCGACGACACAGTTGATCAAATCCAACGATACTCCAATCTCACTTGCTACCGTCAACGTGATGGTGATAATAAGAGGAATTGGATAGACTCGTTGGATCTATGCAATGCTAACGGCGAGCTACTTGCCACCGTGAAAGATGCTGAGACACAAACGTTTCTCGTTGAGTCCGTTCGCAACCAAATCGGCAACAGTGTTTGGATTGGAGCGATGGAAGGACGAGACTGGATGTGGAGACATAGTAAGTTATCTCTAGCTTGGTTAAGTTAATTTTTAAGTTTAAGTTTTATTTTCACAGTCTTCAGTAGCCTATTATTGGCAAAACGAAAAATCTATGGTTATTAGTGCGACAGTATAAATATCACCGTCTCGTATGCAAAAATTGATAACTCCCGAACGAAATGACGACACCTTTTCTCAACCTTCCCTTAAATAATTCTCTATATACGTTGGTTATTTCTATCTAAACTATGGAAGATAAGAATTTAAAATATATTGTATTTGCCTGCTTGCGGTCACATGCGTATTTTCTGAACAGAGCTTAATCTACATCGACACGATATTTGATCAATCCTGTCTTTATTAACTGATTGTGTCGTGGAAACGAATTAATAGGAATATAAGGTGCGATGTAAATTCAACTATTTAAACAACCACGTGAACGTTTTTTTGTTGGTCATATCTATTTGATGTTGGTGTTGCTATCGTAGTAGGAGTAAATGATGCAGTACAACAATTAATTCTTCATCTCAATTTAATATATTTCATGCACGTCAACATAACAGGGAAAAGCGACAAGAACGTGTAAAAGGAAGTGAAATAGTATACAAATATACACTGTCTTCAGAGGTTCTGGTTAAAACTATGCGCAAGTGGTGACTCCAATAGTACTATTGGAGTCACCGAGGCCCATAGTTTTAACAAGTACCTCGAAAAGAAGGCATGGTATATTTTTTTTATATCCTGCGTCAACAATTTATCGTAACAAACAATCGTATCAACATTTTAACAAATAGAAAAAAAATCATTAAAAAAGAATTTTAAAAAAATGTATTAGATTTAAAAAAACAAATAAATAAAATAAAATTTCAAAACAAAATTTCAACTCCCGAAAATTTCTCTCATATAGTACTTCTACTCCCATATAGTACTTCCGAATAGTACCTACGTATAATGCCTCACAGAAGGGCACTAATATAGAAAAACAAAGAACATGAAATAAATGATCAATAATTCGTTGTACTTTCCTCCGGTCCCCAACATGAAGAATATCCTCTGTGTGGCCATGCCTTGAACCAAAATGAATGGCCGTACAGAGAATTTTTTCCCTGTTGAGATGCAATGAATTATTGATAATTTATTGTCTTTTCTTTTCTTCTTTTTGTATTGGTGGGAGCTGCCCCCTACCCTAGCCCCCCGCTGCGTACAGTCATGATTCACTGGCAAAGCAATACCCTCGTAACTGTAATGCCCTAGGTTCCTCATTACTGTCAGTTATGACTTTAGGACGTAGGTCCCCTAGTTGATAAGCATAGTAGAGCAAAACAAACACTCGCAAATTATTATTCAATACAATCTGAGAATATATACTATTATCTAGATCTATTATCAATAAATCACTATCATAATCATTCCATAAATTGGGGTAAAATTAAAAAAAATATTCCACCTTTATGAGCAACAGTGTATTAGAAATCGTTATATTTATGGATATTTCAGCCGTCTTTGAACCGATTTTGATCAAACAAAGATGATTTTATCATTTAAATTGTATGTTCTTTCAAATTTGACACTCAGTTATTCCACCTTTATGACCAACAGTGTAATTGGTTAATATGATAATGATTGAAAAGATGAAGGAAGAAATAGTAACCAGGAGAAATTAAGAGTGCACTAATAACAGGACGATATTGAAGACAGCCGGTCTAAATAAAAAATAAAAATATAAACAATTTGTTTTCTTTTTTCTTTTTTTTCTTTTTCTTGTTGAACGTTGTTTTTCTCAGGTGGGGAAAACATCGAACGCTTCTTTTGGCAAAATCCATTTCCAAGTGCAAATTCACGAGATTGTATTGAACTGTCATATCAGGATGAATCATTTTCATGGAGTCCAAGAACATACCAAACAGGCAATGGATTGCTCTGTCAGTATGGTAAGTGGGTCTATTATTATTATCACTACTACTACTACTACTACTACTACTACTACTACTACTACAACTACTACTACTACTACTACTACTACTACTGCTACTACTACTACTACTACTACTACTACTACTACTACTACTACTACTGATACTGCTACTACTATTATCACCACTACTATAGGATTTCTGTCCATTTTAACACTTCTTTTTCATTCAATTTCATAAATGTGCACCTCAATTTTTGTCCTGGGAATCCGGTAACGTGCAAATTTCAATGTAATTAAGTAGGTGGTTTGGTGTCCATTAATTCGTATTTTTGATAATTCATATTTTTTAAGGAAAAACTTGAAATCAACATGATCAAAGCTGTAGTAATCAGATAATACCAACAAAGAAGAATTAAATACAGAGAGTTAAAGAACACAATCGAGTGATTCTAATAAAGATGAATGTTCATAGGCCTGCGAAGCTACACCGTTAAAAGAAGTATTCATTAGTATTATATAAAGTACATCACATATTACAAATATCCATATAGCAAACGAACGCGTGAATGAATACAAATTCGAATGACGCTGTAACGAAATTGATTGCAAACTGACGAATTTATTCGTGTAATTGTACATTGGCAGCCGGATTGACGAAATTGGATGCAAAATGATTAAATTTAACGACAAATTTAGAACATGAATGACCAAAGACGGAATCGACATTGAAAAGTGCAATATCACAAAGTTACGGGACGAAATAGAATGAAAAAATATGAAATCTACTACTACTAGCTCTACTTCTACTACCACTACTACTACTACTACTACTACTACTACTACTACTACTACTACTACTACTACTACTACTACTACCGCTACTGTTGTACTACTTCTACTGTTACTACTACTAATCTTACTAGTACTATTACTAATACTACTACTTCTACAACTACTTTACTGCTACTACTTCCTCTACTACTACTACGACGACGACGACGACTACTACTACTACTACTACTACTACTACTACTACTACTTACTACTGCTATTGATACCGATACTTCTATTACTACATTAATATTACAAATATAGCTTAAGTAGTGCTCTGTATTGATGATTTTTTTCTTAAATTAAAAATCGTTCACTGCCAACTGGCTGAATCGCATAGTTATTTTTAGATATTAAGTAGCTTATTATTCTTCATATACATATTTTCCCGGAAACAACTATTTATGCTTCGTTTATGGTAACACAAATGTTAGAAAAATAGCCAAAAACTATTATTCGGTAAAAATTATGTTAGGACCTTAGATTATTACAAGGGTCCCTGCCTGGACTCTCGACGACCGCCTTAAGACGCTACAAGGCTACACAGTGTCTCGACATATTTTGTTGAGGGTAAAGCAATCGTATTTTTTAGAATGAACAATGCAAGTTCAATAGTTACGTCTTAAGATTAGAAAGGAAATCCCCGGTTTTAACAATCAAATTTGCGAGAAAAAATATCTTTACGTACCATGCTGAGTTGTGCAATATAACCAAGTTTCCAGCGCAGTCTAGTTCACTGTCGAAGACAAGGAAGCGCTTGAAGTCACTCATCCCGAAGTTATAAGGCAAAAGCCCATACCGCCTCTTAAACCGCATTACATAAATATAAATGATCGCAAAGACTCTTGAAAATTAGCTCAAAGGCAATTCCAGTATCCTATTGTGTGTCATAAAGAGATCATGTTCGGACTACATTGTATATAATATGTCATCGTAATGTTCACACATCCATAATGTGACGGATAAAGCTATTTAAAAGTCGATATTTTCGAAGGTCTGTACGATCGTGTTTTAGCACGTCTTCACATAACATATTGAGCTATACAGATTATTACTCAGTCATGACATTTTTATTTCCAGATCGGTCTTGTCAGAGTGTTGGTCTTAAGCAATCCGACATGGTACTAGAATACATGGACACCTGTTTCCAATTCCTGGATGTTTCGAGGAACTGTGATGACGGGGCCGAAGAGTGTAATTGGAGAGGAGGATTTCTGGCTGAAATACTCGATGAGAGCACTAATGCTGTATTGCTGGACCGAGCCCTGTATCTGAGAGACATAGGCGTAAACACGGCATGGTGGATTGGTGGTTATGACGAAGACGACGGACGGTCCTGGTATTGGTCTGATAGTAAGTCATTATGAACAGCTTTATCCTCGGTATCGTGATAACCAAACTTTAAGCAGTATTAGGGAACCAGTAAGCTAACGCGTCTTTCTTCCATGACATTACATGGGGTTCACCAGTATTAATCAAAGCTTGTGAACGGAATATTTGTTTGTTTAACTTATCACTTTCTATCGAGTACACAAATAGATGAAAGATTTAAAACCCGAATAAGAACTGGTTTATATTTGTTATCTACATAATCTATGTATGGTTAGCATATCCTTTTATCTCTCCAAAAGCAAACATGTAATTACATTTCAAATTTCGAGGGATATCAAACAAAGTTAGTTCAAAGATTTGCTTGGGATATTATCAATTTATTAAAAAAAAACGCAAAATATGCCATATAATAGTCATTTTTATGTACGTGATTTAAATAATTTGGCATTATTTTCAAGGAAGAGAACATTTTCCGGTATGTATGTTATATCCATAGAGTGTATGTTATATCCATATGAATTGGCTTGTTGCTGGTTAATATAATGTTTTTTACATGTATAACATATTCATCTCCTTTGCCGTCTTCAGAAACTCGAGTCATCTATGAGGCATGGCGCCCAGGCCAACCTAATAACAGAGATGATCACTGTGTAGACATGTGGCGGAACTTTGACTTTGAGTGGGATGATTTTCCTTGTACATATACAATACGGGCGTTATGTCAAATAGGTAAGTAAATTATAGATAACAAACCGTCTATATTATAACTAACAATTTTTTACCATGGCTATATCAATATGCATGCGCAATCAAAACGTGGTGGAAATTCCTTTTAAACATTTAACCAATAGTTATTTAGAGACTGTAAACTAAATTTCACTTTTAACTCCAAAATTTCAAGTTGTGATAACAAACATTGAAGGTGTTCGAAAAGACAATATGTAAAATTTGCATTTATGGAAGCGCACTTTCAGGTGACCCTTTTTTTAAATGTATTTAGGGTGATTTAAGCTTCTCCTACCAATAACAGTTTGAATAAATAAATATGATAATCATTTAAATGGGAGAGGGTCATCAGTTTCCATGCTGAAAGTCATTATTCGCTAACACCAGACTTGGTAGAAATACCATTAATGGATGTACAAGTCTGCACACAGCAAACCGTAGTCCTATCAAGAAATACCCCCCCCCCCCTCCCTCCCCAATAGTCTCTCAGAGTCTTCGGGTGAGGGAAACGTAAGATAATGAATTTATAATTGGGGGAATAGGTGCAAAATGCAAAGCATTACATAAAGCCTGTTTGTCATAAAACTTAAGGCTAACCCTGGTGATTGACAACACATGTTATTGGGTAAACACCCACATGGTGTCAAAATCCCCATGAGAGCCCACGATACTATGTGTCTTTAGCGTCCAAAACTACCTGACTACAACACAAAACTGGCTCCATATCGAGTTCAAACCGACCGACTATATTGGCCATTCAAGATAATTTAATTTTCGGGTTGGCGTTTGTCTCGTTAGTAGGACTGCGCTATTAATGCAATCTAATTATATTGGCATTGACTATCTAACGTTTTGGGGGTCAAAATTAGAGCACGAATAAACAGGATTTCTAGGGACACATATTGCTCCGTTTAGTCTCATTTCAAAACGCCCCCTATCGTCAGAGTCAGCAGCCTAACATGTTAGCCTATAAACGTTTTTTTTGTAATCGTTAAAAATTCATTTTTTGTTTAAACGAAAAGCACATCCACCCCGACGTACGTTATCACTAGCTCTTTCATTGGAGCCCTCATGTCTCACTGACTTTTGAAAGTTCACCCACCGTAATTTTTCAAAATAGGTTGCAAGCTCGCCATTGCCTATAATACACATGTGAAACAAGTCGAACTTTGTACTCAGTCTGCCAAGCGATTGTAAGATTATAGGTCAAGCACACGAAGGATAAGAAGCATGAATTATCAATTATCACTTCTGCTATGTTCATTATGTCCATTTCATCCAACCCCTACCGTAATTTTTCCATTTAGTAAAAGCAAACATTTAGCCGAGGTAAGCAAAAACATGAATATTCATGACACACCATGGACTATTCGGTTATTAATAGAGGGGTGCAATCGTTCATCACGTCAAACTCCCCTAATAGCCACCAAGTATTTCATATCATTATATAGTTTGGTATGTTTCTTTTACTCACTCATGAATTTTTAAATATCAATGATGGTTTAAAGATATGTAAAAGAAATTTTAGTTGATATTTATTAACAAAGTAATTTATATTTAGCAAAGCAATCTCACATACAAAATTACTATCAAGTGTCGTCTGCTACGCCGATTGTCGCCTGCTTCGTTTAAGGCACATATTTATCGTTTGGACTGTAAGGTATACCGGGGAGATTTGTATTTTCCTGCGGTACAACGTATAGCAGGAAAATATTGTATATGCGGATCCTTTTAATGATTATGTAATGAAGTGGCGAGACGCCACGATTACGTATGGTTTGAATAACTTAGGCAGGTGAAAGTTATTGTATTGAGAAGGAAAGGAATGTTCACACCCGACGGCGCGGTGGCCTGTACCTATAGCGAAGAAGAAGAAAAATGTATAATTCGCGCCATTGCGCGCGAACACATCACACCCAATGGCATATACCCGGTACCCTGTAACACAGTGGAACATTCTAAGAAATTGAAAATGTATCTACAAAATAGACCTCTTGAATCATCTGAGACGTAACTTACCCTATTCTGATGACTTCAATGAATTTCAAGATAACAATGGCTGCGTTTCCATCCAAAAATAAAACTAGTTTGCAATTAGAAATAGTCCATTTCTCGATAATTTCACAAAATATATTTGCCGCTGCATTCAATATGACGCCATTGACAGCTGATTGGCTAGTTTGGTAGTGACGTCGAACGAGCTATGTTTGTGCTGCAGTGATCCAGCGAGCGAAAATGAGACAATCGGAGCAATATGTTATAATTTTATATAATATGTTTTCAGGAATTCCTGCCTGCGGTGACCCAGGTGAACCTTTGCATGGTAATCGTTTACCAGATGATAGAACAACTTACTCTACCGGTGCTACTCTTCAATTCACCTGTCAAGAGGGTTTTTCATTAGTTGGAGAAAGCGTTTTAAGGTGTATGACTAATGGAACATGGAATCATCAAAGACCATCGTGTGAAGGTAAAGTGATAATTATGTTAATACAAAAGAAATTATAATGGAATATTATTTACCCACAGAGTAGCCCCATCAACATTAAAACGGCTTTAGATCTTCCCATGCTCCTGTAGGCCCTCGACTTATCATTACCCCAGCAATTTCCAAGTGCCTATTTACACCTGGCTGGATACTGACAAATGTGGATGTATGTCTTGCCAAAGGAAATTTATGCCGGGTTGAGAACACTCAACGAATGAAATGAGAGTCAAGTGAATTAATTACGATACCGTATTTTGTTTTCCCAAAAGGAATGTGAGGTCCGATTTAACTTTTTCAGATGATATTTAGTATTTCAAAAATATTCTTTATGTAGTCATGCTTCAAGAGAGGGGTTTAAATTCTAGCGTAATGACAATGATTAAACTTCAGTTATATGCGGTTGTTTAATCCGTGTAATACTGAAATGAATTAGCTTTCTACAATTTTACCGTCAATAACATTGTTATTCATGAAGGATTACATTAAGGTACTCTCATTTTAGAGCTAATGATAAATAAACAAATTGAATTTTAAAAAATGTACCAACACTAGGTTTGGATGTCAAGAGAAACAATATCATCCCTTCGTGTCCTGTGAACAATGACATTATATTTATCAAGTCGTTCCTGTTTTTCTGAATAGCTGTCGAGTGTGAGGGAAGCCCACCAGAGGTCGCCCTTGCATCCACCATGATACTAGGATTAGCGTATCAAGATATAGCTCTATACACCTGTCGAGATGGTTATATTCCTGACAATGAACCAATCAGCTTATGTCAGCATACAGGCAACTGGAGTACACCTTACTTTACATGTTCAGGTAAGTTGATATTTATTTATTTATTCATCTATCTATTTCATGTTCTTTATACAGGGTAGACTCTTCAGTACATACAACTGCTTTGCGAACCCTGCATGTAGGGCAGGTAGATGGTTTGTTTTACCTTACAGGAAAAAAAATGTGCATTATTACATTATTACAATTATTATTCATGAATGATAACATTAAGGTATGCTCATGTTAGAGCTAGTGATAAATAAACAATATTAATATAACCAGAATTAAACCACCACTTTGTGTTTGGATGTCAAGAGAAACATTAGCATCCCTTAATGAACTATGAACAATGACACGATATTTATCAAGTCTTTTCTGTTTCCCTGAATAGCTGTGGAATGTGAGGAAAACCCGCCAAACGTCACACTTTCTTCCAACATGATACTAGGATCAGTGTACCAAGATATAGCTGTATACACCTGTCAAGATGGTTATATTCCTGATAATGAACCAATCAGCTTCTGTCAGCATACAGGCAATTGGAGTACACCTAACTTTACATGTTCAGGTGAGTTGATATTTATTTATTTATTCATCTATCTATTTCATGTTCTTTATACAGAGTAGACTCTTCAGTACATACAACTGCTTTGCGAACCCTGCATGTAGGGCAGGTAAATGGTTTGTTTTACCTGACAGCAAACAAACCTTGTATACTTTGAAAATAAGTAACCAGATGACCGGCGGCCCTTAGGCCTTTCCGAGAGACTGGGTAATGAGGAGTAACGCCTTTAATTAAAATGTTAATGTTGCTCATGTTTCTAGTTTTACAATAAATATGCATTATTAAATGATCCTAGTTTCTTAGATTTCTCACTTTTGATTACGTAATTCCGATGTCATTTTCTTTTCCATCATAGAAAATCCAATGGGGAATTCATCAACTAATGGAGGTGAGTAACCAGATGACCGACGACGTTAAGTCCTCTTCGAGGTACTGGGTAATCAGGAAAAATGCCTTACTAACAATTAAATGTTGCTTATGTTTTTTTTCCCAAAATAAATATGCATTATTAAATGATCCTTGTATCTTTGATTTCTCACTTCTAATTTTATGTATGTCATCTTCTTTTTCATCATAGAAAATCTAGAGGGAAATTCATCACGTAATAGAGGTGAGTATCCTTTGCGACTAAGAGTACAAGTTGAGAGGTGAACTGAATTACATGACCCATATCATAGAAACACTCGTTGAAATAATCATTCAAAATAATAACAACATTTTAGTGGGAATCATTGCCAATGCCCTGTCTAATCCAAAATATGTAAGATGTGGTGTCCCAAAAGGTTCTATTTTGGGCCCGCTTCTTTTTCTTGTTTATAGCAACGATTTCTGTAACTCTCCCGAGGTTTTATCTTTTATTCTTTTTGCTGACAACTCGAGTTTTTTTTCTTCTCCATAAGGATCCACATTTTGTGCTTTCCACCATCAACCAGGAATTAACACGTACTTAAGAATGAATCAAAGCCATTACATTATCCCTTAATCTGCAAAATACTAACTACATGCTCTTCAGTAACATAATAAGGGAACTTCCAGGCAATGTTGCTATTGAATTGTCTTGTCATTCTGTTATTTCGTATATTTCGATTATTTAGACACTTTAAAATGGTTTATGAAAATATTGTATTATATTTATTTTACTGTGATTATTAAGACACTTTAAAATGATTCATGAAAATAATATTCATATTATATTCATTCTTGAGGACCTACAAAAAACAAGCTATGCTTTCCGGTAGGTTCCCGTTTCATTAAATAATCTTGAATTTACTTTGTCAACTATGTTCTTTATTGTGGAATCAATTGATATAAAATGGAAAAAATTCGAATCAGTCGATTAATTTTAAGAGAATTTCATTTTTATTATGGTTATCATAATAATCTAATTGACAATAGTACATGCAATTTGCTTTAAAAAACAGTTGCAAATCATAAATACAAACATTTAAACATTTAGCAAACCCTTATGAGCCATTGAGTTCATCCTTTTGCCGCCAGAGTAAAAAAAAATATTTAAAAAGTGTATGGTAATTCTTCCCGACAAAGGTAAAATTATAGCATGAATGTAAATCATGTATTGAAGATGTTTTAAACAGAACAATGTGAAATGTTTTTTACAAAATGTAATCCTTCATGTAATGTGTAATGATCCTGTAAATAAAGACCACTCAACAAACGGGAGACGATTAGAAATGTATTCTTAATTAGGCAGATTATCCTTATATAGACGGGCTGCTTTGTTACAGGTTTCAATAGGAAATAATGTGTTTAATTGAAACAAAATATGTTAGCGTAATAGACATAAATTTAGCTATATATAAATACATGTGCTTACTGAAGCATGTCTCATTTACTGTATAAAGAAAGATTGTTGCACTGCCTGAATTAAATAAAGATTGTTAATGATTATTAGTATTTCTTTATTCTGACCAAAATGTTGTCTATTAACACAATATAAAGCATGAAAGTTTGGTCCATAGCCTTCAGCTATATCTCATCATATTTCAAATAATATTGAATGTGAAGAGGACCTTTCTAAAACCACATTATTCACAAATATAATATGATAGAATGAGAAAGCTCAAGTTTTATTTTCATATGTAACCTACTTACTACAACTGAAACTTATTTGTAACGCTTTTTTGTTCTCTTGAAAGCTGCTGCAGCTGGATCCGTGGTGGCCATCCTGTTCATCTTAGCGGTAATCGTTTTATCAGTCATCTTATTCAGAAGGTGTTTATCCCTTTTAATTTTCCTCTTTCTTTTTCTTATTCTTTAAATGATTAAGTCAACTTAACGCCATTTTTTTTGGCCCCGATCTTTGTTAAGATATAATAGATTGACCCGTTAACCAGCGTTATCTTATGTGTATTAACTGTACGCTGTTTCGACATGGGCTCCTCCAATGCTTTTAACTAAACACAAACTCTTTTAATAAAAATAAATATCAAGATTCCAAGTCTTTTTTTTCTTCTCTAGATATTCTTCATTTAAATCAAGTCTACGCTCTAAATCAAAAAATTTTGAGCATATAAAACCCAACCTTGAGCCATTTTTTCATGGATTTAACGAATCATTCCCTTTTTGATATTAGCCAACATTCTACTGGACCATACCCCCCCCCCCTGTAACCAAGAGTGATTAATACAAAAAATAAATAGATAATGCGCTTTGAATTTCCATGGTATAAGTATGTATAACTGTGTGATTACATGAATGTACTTATTTAAAAGTTTCGAGAACCAAGGTAGTTCATAATAATTATTACATATAAAACGATGAATTGAACAGTGTTAGAGTTGGATCAAGCATGGTAGAGTTGTTAATCTACCATCTAAAATTATGTATTCCTATAACGGCGCTTCTGAATGATGATAAAAGTAACCTTAAAATGTTTACAGTTTACATTTCGTTAATGATTTTCCTACAGGCGTCGTGCGGCCAAACCAGTCCTACCCGTTGATGAAAACATAATGGAGAACCATGCCGCAGTTGCAAACTGCTACGAAGATAGCAAACCAGCAGATATTTCTACTCACGAACCATATTATCCAACAGTTGAAGCAGACAGCGATCAAAATGGCGGATTTGGGACTTCCGTTGCTGAGCAACCCTCTCCGCCTCTTGATTTCGTGGATAATGTTTTATATGGAACAATTGATGAACAAACTGTGAGGCCGTCATCGTTGAATCGTAACTCTACTGATCGAAGTCCTGGACGTCCACAACTTGGTCATCCCAGGAGCGGTGCTCCCCAAACTAATGAGGACACTTACGAAGGCTATGAATAGAAGAGATTATGGTTGACAACGAGCTTTACGGTGCTTCATTCCCGACAACTCCTCGAGCTCACTAGCTCGAAACGGTGGTTGATCAGGGAGATGACGCCGTTTATGAAATCACCGACGGGAACGATCCGGTGGATGGCGAGGGGGACGGTGAGATGTATCAAAACACCGAATTCCATTCAGTGCCAACTAACTTGACAGCGAATGAACTTTACAAAAGCGTAGATGAAATTTAATTCAGTTCAGTAATTTCCGTTGTATATATTAAATCATTCCAACCATGATATATCTTCCACAGACTATTACTTGCTATTGGCAATGTTATCATAACACAGTCGTTAATCTGTATAGTGCATCAATCTTTCTAAAACAGTTTGAAAGACAATTATTAGGAAATGTTCCAAACTTCACTTGTGCTAGATTATACAGATGTCAAGGTTGTGATATCGTTTTTCATGAATTTGAATCTAATGATTGAAGTGATTATTTCTCATTCGTTGAAAAAGTGCAGTTTGTGCTGTCGCCTGCATATTAATGTATATAATATATATATATCATGTAAAAATCAAGAAAATCCTTCAAAGATGATATAAATGATAGGATGCGAAAGCTAATGTGGTTAGATTAGCAAGTGTGCGCTTGTACAAAAAGACGCCTGGCCGGAAAGCTCCCCAGGGACTGGAGAATGTGCATACATTGTGTGCGGGTAAGCCTGAATCCTATGACCGAGGTAATAATATATATATCTGCAAAGCGCTTTGAGAGGGCCTTCGGTCCTGAAAAGCGCTATATAAGAACTAGCTATTATTATTATTATTATTAGTGATATTTATTGTAATCTTATATATTTATTTTAGGGTATATTTGGTATTCTACTGTTAACTGTTTATAAAATACTTGCATGAATAATATTATCAACTTTAAACTCTATATTGTACTTTCGGCATTGGGGGAGGTATAAGGACAAAGAAAGCGCTATTAGTAAATTATTTGGTAATGGAGGCAAACGACGCCCTCTCTCCCTCTATCTCTCTCCCTCTCTCTTTCTCTCTCTCTCTCTCCCTCCCTCTCTCTCTCTCTCCCTCTCTCTCTCTCCCTCCCTATCTCTCTCTCTCTCCCTCTCTCTCTCTCCCTCCCTCTCTCTCTCCCTCCCTCTCTCTCTCCCTCCCTCCCTTTCTCTCTCTCCCCCTATCTCTCCCTCTTCTCCCTCTCTCTCTCTCTCTCTCTCTCTCCCTCTCTCTCTCTCCCTCTCTCCCTCCCCCTCTCTCTCTCTCTCTCTCTATCTCCCTCTCTCTTGCACTTTCTATCTGCCCCTTTCTTTCTACCCTTCTTTGAATGTAAATATAAACATTACAGTTATTACAACAAACAAGTCATCTAATAGTGCTGTGATGCTGTATTTATTGAACATCATCACTTTACATTTCATTTTGTACGAAATAACAAATTGAGTCAGCGACAGTACTATTTACGATATTTGTTTGTATGTACAAGTTTATTTACAATATCAAAAAAGCAAAACTGGTATTTTAAAATAAATTCTGCAACAGTCAACCATACTACAAGAAAGTTCCAATGAGTTGACTTTAGCTCTAATGATATAAATGTAATAAAAAGGCAAGTAGAAACATAAGCGTACAATGTTGAAGATATGAATGTGTTAGCAAAGAAAATAATACTAAGCTGGAAGAATTGTTGAATATACTTTAATCTTTAGACTATGTTATGTTTTACTCAATCATTGAGTCATTAATGTACATATGTATTACTATTATGGAAATAAAAACCTCGCTTGAGGATAAGAGAAAAAATATAAGCGTACAATATTCGATAGGAATTTCATTAAGAGAAGTTGTAGTGTACATGTATATATGACGCATAAAGAAAAGTTTGGTTTCGTAGACGATCAGCCATGAACAAAGAGGACGAAAGACTTCTTGGATGACTGATCGTCAACGAAACGGAGTTAAGTCTTTTGTCAACTCTGTTTAATCAAATTATGGAAATACAAGCACTACTTTGAACAAACAGAACTTTGTTATTCCTGGCTCGTTTTTCCTGATTGAGGTGTCATATGAAAGGGCAGAAATTGAACTTTCTAGAAATGTGATTTTCTCCTTGAAATTGAGAAACCGCCCGCCAAATTATTTTTTGATTTCCTCTCTTAAAATTGTTTTTAATCACTCATGCGTGAAATATGCATCATATGAGTTGCACCAAACGAAAGAGGAGGATCTAAGCTTTACAAATATGTGTCATTTATTAATTATAATTGTGATTCAATTTTGATTAAACATCGATAATTCTCGGTTTCGTTTTTTTCTGGGACGCACTGTAGAGCTAGAAAGAGAAAATGTGCACGTCAGTGTTTTGGTGTGTAAGAAAAAGAAAAAGAAAGAGAGAGAGAGGGGGGAGAGAGAGAAGGAGGATGGGGGAGAGAGAGGGGTGAAAGGGAAGAGAGATAGAGAGAGAGGAGGAGAGGAGGACGGGAGAGAGAGAGAGAGAGAGAAGGGGAGAGGCGGCGGGAAAGAGAGAGGGTGGGGGAGTATGACAGTTGAGGAAAAAGCTAGAGTTCGTTATGAGCGGGAAAGAGAGAGAGAGAGGGGGGTTAGGGAGAATACTATAATTATAAAATAATGTGTTAATATGGCTTGGTTTTGAATTACAAAGCAAAAGAATAAATGAAGCAAATAAAAATACATGAAAATGTACAGCATCAATTCATCATGAGATAGGGAGGAACATAGAAAGGGATTAGAAAAGAGTTGGCTAATCCCATTTGAACATGTGTACAAGAAAAGTAAAGAAAACGAACTGGGCTGTAGGGAAAGGAAGAAAGTTTTGTTTTCTAATTCAATTTCAACATTCTTCCACAAATGCTAGAACACAACATGCATAAGAATACATACACACAAACCATGGAAAGATAAGAAATACGTTAAGGAGAAAAACGTAGGTTTCGTCAATAATATGTACATGTAATGGAAAGGGGAAGTAGGAAGCCGGAAAGTAAAAATTATTTTATTGCGTAGTTTAACAACGTGTTTGAATGAAATAAGAAGATACACACTAACTTAATATTTGTGTAGATAAAAGTACTGGCTTATGAACGAATACACCAAAGTGGGAGATTGACCCAGATTGTACGTCACAGATACGTCACTAATATATCATATCAAATATTTACCTAAAGAAACTCACTTAATTGTGACGAGATGATTGTAGTTCTGTTTGTATTCTATTTCACTTCCTCTTTCTTTTTGTTACCGAAATTCGATAAGCAAACTTGTTTCATTCGGGCTTAATACCTTAGTCACACCAATGAGACCAGCACCAGACCGGAAACAGACCAAACAGAACATTACATTAATAATAATGATAATAATCTGGATTTATGTAGCGCTTCATACGAAATACCGTTTCTAAGCGCTTTACAGATATTTTTTACCCCGATCATTGGAGTCATTCACGCACAATGTGCACCAGCTCTACTCTCTGGGGAGTATTCCTACCATCTGGTCACCGTGAATGCATAGGGTAATTACTAACATAAAGGTTATCGTCATCCTACCGGGTCCCCATTTCTCTCCTAGGTATGTAATGGCAAATGTAGATCAATGCCTTACCAAAGGACATTAGTGCCGTTTCGGGGATCAAACCCACAACCTTCACATTTCAATTCAATTGCTTAAACCGCTCGACTACGTCACCTTGAATGGC
>JAVYIG010004610.1:0-156957 GCA_035222895.1 Strongylocentrotus droebachiensis
AGTGGGGGGGGGGGGGGGGTGGGAATTAGTAATTTAATGAAATTTAATAATCTAATGAAACGTCAAAGCTTCGCGCAGGAGGAAGAAACTGAATTCAGAAAAGGATTAAGAGTCGAAAACAGTACAACGAATCGTCTACTTTCTCTAAATTTTTTAGAGACATTGGGACACTGGCATTTATGTCGGTAATTGGTGGCTAGTTTTGTCGGTAATCGATGGCCTCTACTTCCCCCCTGTAAAAGATCTAGCGACGCCCCCCGATAACAACACAGTTTAAAACACTCGATAAATTTTTAGCAAGTACTACTGGTAATGTACTGGTGCAGCAACGAAGCATATACAACGTCTAGCGACGTGACAGATCACTTTTCTCTAACTTCTAACCAATCAGAAGGTCTCGTTTTATTTCAAGAAGTGCCGGTGGACATTAAAGCGCCAAATGTGGTTCTCAATTTGCAAAAGATCCCTACTCTTGGAGGGGGTAGGAGAAAGCAATTTTACGTTCCTGTTTTCACGAAGTGACGGTAGTGAGGAAAATCCGCACGCAAATTGTATGCGAGTTTCATTCACTACCGTCACTTCGTGAAACTAGGGACGAATATTACTCCAGGAAGTGCCTGAAAATGCGCCTAATGTGGTTCTAAAATTGCAGATGCTTCCTACTCTGCTTGTTGACTCTGCTCCCTCGCCGCTGACGCTTTGCTCCATCGTTTTTTATATCTTCACTAAATGCGATTTTTGTGCCCCCCCCCCCCCCCCCCCGGTAAGAAATTCCTGGATCCGCCACTGAAAATATTGCACCATTTCGAATGGGCAGAAACTGGTCGGTTTGGAGTCGGTAGGTATTCGCTTTGGCGTACGTGTCACTGAAGTGTGACCAGGTAAGAAATGAGACGAACCGGGATTGATAATTATTGAAAGAAATAGGGAAAATGGAGGTCATACACTTTGGTTAAAGAGACAGCAATCAAGCATTACAGATAGGTACATGCATGTACTATCAAGTTTTTCTAAATGAATTATAAGAAATTTTATTGTTGAACATGACATGACAGTTCTGCAAGGCATCTCAATTTACAAAATACAATGGTGAGCTTGAACAATACGTACAATCAGTGGCGTTCGCAGATTTTTTTTCAAGGAGGGTGTTTGAAAATTTGGAAATCACGCCGACCGATATTTGGCTCAGTGGGGGGGGGGGGGGGGGGGATTTAGTAATTTAATGAAATTTAATAATCTAATGAAACGTCAAAGCTTCGCGCAGGAGGAAGAAACTGAATTCAGAAAAGGATTAAGAGTCGAAAACAGTACAACGAATCGTCTACTTTCTCTAAATTTTTTAGAGACATTGGGACACTGGCATTTATGTCGGTAATTGGTGGCTAGTTTTGTCGGTAATCGATGGCCTCTACTTCCCCCCTGTAAAAGATCTAGCGACGCCCCCCGATAACAACACAGTTTAAAACACTCGATAAATTTTTAGCAAGTACTACTGGTAATGTACTGGTGCAGCAACGAAGCATATACAACGTCTAGCGACGTGACAGATCACTTTTCTCTAACTTCTAACCAATCAGAAGGTCTCGTTTTATTTCAAGAAGTGCCGGTGGACATTAAAGCGCCAAATGTGGTTCTCAATTTGCAAAAGATCCCTACTCTTCGAGGGGGTAGGAGAAAGCAATTTTACGTTCCTGTTTTCACGAAGTGACGGTAGTGAGGACAATCCGCACGCAAATTGTATGCGAGTTTCATTCACTACCGTCACTTCGTGAAACTAGGGACGAATATTACTCCAGGAAGTGCCTGAAAATGCGCCTAATGTGGTTCTAAAATTGCAGATGCTTCCTACTCTGCTTGTTGACTCTGCTCCCTCGCCGCTGACGCTTTGCTCCATCGTTTTTTATATCTTCACTAAATGCGATTTTTGTGCCCCCCCCCCCCCCCCCCCCGGTAAGAAATTCCTGGATCCGCCACTGAAAATATTGCACCATTTCGAATGGGCAGAAACTGGTCGGTTTGGAGTCGGTAGGTATTCGCTTTGGCGTACGTGTCACTGAAGTGTGACCAGGTAAGAAATGAGACGAACCGGGATTGATAATTATTGAAAGAAATAGGGAAAATGGAGGTCATACACTTTGGTTAAAGAGACAGCAATCAAGCATTACAGATAGGTACATGCATGTACTACCAAGTTTTTCTAAATGAATTATAAGAAATTTTATTGTTGAACATGACATGACAGTTCTGCAAGGCATCTCAATTTACAAAATACAATGGTGAGCTTGAACAATACGTACAATCAGTGGCGTTCGCAGGATTTTTTCAAGGAGGGTGTTTGAAAATTTGGAAATCACGCCGACCGATATTTGGCTCAGTGGGGTTGGGGGGGGGGGGGGGGATTTACTAATTTAATGAAATTTAATAATTTAATGAAACGTCAAAGCTTCGCGCGGGAGGAAGAAACTGAATTCAGACAAGGATTAAGAGTCGAAAACAGTACAACGAATAGTCTTCTTTCTCTAATTTGTTTAGAGACATTGGGACACTGGCATTTATGTCGGTAATTGGTGGCTAGTTTTGTCGGTAATCGGTGGCCTCTACATCCCCCCTGTAAAAGGTCTAGCGACGCCCCGGATAACAACACAGTTAAAAACACTCGAGAAATGTTTAGCAAGTACTACTGGTAAAGTGCTGGTGCAGCAACGAAGCATATATAACGTCTAGCGACGTGACAGATCACTTTTCTCTAACTTCTAACCAATCAGAAGGTCTCGTTTTATTTCAAGAAGTGCCGGTGGACATTAAAGCGCCAAAGGTGGTTCTCAATTTGCAAAAGATCCCTACTCTTGGAGGGGGTAGGAGAAAGCAATTTTACGTTCCTGTTTTCACGAAGTGACGGTAGTGAGGAAAATCCGCACGCAAATTGTATGCGAGTTTCATTCACTACCGTCACTTCGTGAAAATAGGGACGAATATTACTCCAGGAAGTGCCTGAAAATGCGCCTAATGTGGTTCTAAAATTGCAGATGCTTCCTACCCTGCTTGGTGACTCTGCTCCCTCGCCGCTGACGCTTTGCTCCATCGTTTTTTTATATCTTCACTAAATGCGATTTTTGTGCCCCCCCCCCCCGGTAAGAAATTCCTGGATCCGCCACTGAAAATATTGCACCATTTCGAATGGCCAAAAACTGGTCGGTTTGGAGTCGGTAGGTATTCGCTTTGGCGTACGTGTTATTGAAGTGTTACCAGGTAAGAAATAAGACGAACCGGAATTGATATTTATTGAAAGAAATAAGGAAAATGGAGGTCATACACTTTGGTGAGAGACAGCAATCAAGCATTACAGAAAGGTACATACATGTACTATCAAGTTTTTCTAAATGAATTATAAGAAATTGTTGAACATGACATGACAGTTCTGCAAGGCATCTCAATTTACAAAATACAATGGTGAGCTTGAACAATACGTACAATCAGTGGCGTTCGCAGATTTTTTTTCAAGGAGGGTGTTTGAAAATTTGGAAATCACGCCGACCGATATTTGGCTCAGTGGGGGGGGGGGGGGGAATTTAGTAATTTAATGAAATTTAATAATTTAATGTAACGTCAAAGCTTCGCGCGGGAGGAAGAAACTGAATTCAGAAAAGGATTAAGAGTCGAAAACAGTACAACGAATCGTCTTCTTTCTCTAATTTTTTTAGAGACATTGGGACACTGGCATTTATGTCGGTAATTGGTGGCTAGTTTTGTCGGTAATCGATGGCCTCTACATCCCCCTGTAAAAGATCTAGCGACGCCCCTGATAACAATACAGTTTAAAACACTCGAGAAATGTTTAGCAAGTACTACTGGTAAAGTACTGGTGCAGCAACGAAGCATATACAACGTCTAGCGACGTGACAGATCACTTTTCTCTAACTTCTAACCAATCAGAAGGTCTCGTTTTATTTCAAGAAGTGCCGGTGGACATTAAAGCGCCAAATGTGGTTCTCAATTTGCAAAAGATCCCTACTCTTGGAGGGGGTAGGAGAAAGCAATTTTACTTTCCTGTTTTCACGAAGTGACGGTAGTGAGGAAAATCCGCACGCAAATTGTATGCGAGTTTCATTCACTACCGTCACTTCGTGAAAATAGGGACGAATATTACTCCAGGAAGTGCCTGAAAATGCGCCTAATGTGGTTCTAAAATTGCAGATGCTTCTTACTCTGCTTGGTCACTCTGCTCCTTCGCCGCTGACGCTTTGCTCCATCGGTTTTTATATCTTCACTAAATGCGATTTTTGTGCCCCCCCCCCCCCCCCCCCGGTAAGAAATTCCTGGATCCGCCACTGAAAATATTGCACCATTTCGAATAGGCAAAAACTGGTCGGTTTGGAGTCGGTAGGTATTCGCTTTGGCGTACGTGTCACTCAAGTGTGACCAGGTAAGAAATGAGACGAACCGGGATTGATAATTATTGAAAGAAATAGGGAAAATGGAGGTCATACACTTTGGTGAGAGACAGAAAAGTGCACAATTGTCATTATATGGGAGTTTACCTACTGTACAAGTGCAGCGGCTTAGCAAGAAAATTGTGCACTTTTTGACAAAAACATGAAACTTCTAGCATAGTTTGCTTTCACCATTAGATTTATTGTCAGATGTGGAGGGAAGTCCGATTTGACCTCTGATGACCCTGAGAGGTCAAATCCAAAATGGCCGCCAGTCCACATGGTCTAAAGTACAAACACGCTTAACTTTTGTATTTATTATTTTGTATTTATTAACATTTATTTCCTTCTCAACAGTACAATATGAAGCACAATTATACATGATATATGTAACAATTATTTCAACATAGAGTATACAGTAAATAATTTAGATACGGCAGGAGGCGAAAACCCGGAAAGCATAGCTTGAGTTGGGAACGCCCATAATAAATTAACACAGTTACCGAAAGAACATTATAGATATTATTATGAAAATTACATTTTATATAACAGAAAGTTGATAGGAAAGAACAAAAATAGTAAATGGAACAGAAAGAAGAAAAAAAAAACGAAGAGAGAATTAAGTATAGGAAGGCATGTTCACTTATAAAGAGAAAGTAACCTCAATTGGGCTGTGCATGTGTCTGTGATTACATAATAAAATAACGAAGTACTACAATTTTAAAATAGACAGCGGGTACATATCATTACAAACAAGCAAAATCATCAAACAAACAACAGCTATATCCGACAGCATTGTCCTGGGAATATACATATGGTACTAGCAACAGCTGAGGCATGTACGTAAGTGATCAGAATACAAACATACAAACATGTCATTGAATTCCACAAGAGGTCATTTCACACATAAATACAAGAGAGGGTATCAATATCGAGCAATTAAATACATTTTTGCCTTACGGGAAAAAGTCTGCAAGGAGAGCGATTTTTTTAGAATAGATGGTAAGGTGTTCCAAAATTTTGGCCCAGAGTATCGTATGTCAAATTGAAATCTTCGGGTTCTATGTTTAGGGAGATGAATGTTGGCTGCGCTTCTCGTATTATACGTATGGGTTTCCGAGTTGCATTGAAAATTGATAAAATCACTAAATTGTGATGGGAAGATGTTATTCATGCTTTTATACATGAAAATACCCTGTTGGTGCAATGGGAACGATAGTGCATTCCGGATATTATACGAACAATCTTCTTCTGCAATAGTGTAAGCTTTTGTATTTTGTACTTGCAGGAATTCGCCCAAACAAGATTACAGTAAGAAAAATATGGAAGTATAAGAGCACAATATAACATACGTAGAAAATGATTGGGCAAGAGATGTTTGAGTCTGGATATAATGCCAATGTTTTTGGACACCTTACTTTCAACTTCGTGAATATGGTATTTCCAAGACAAGGAACTATCTAAATAAACGCCAAGAAATTTGACTTTATCTACCCTTGGCAATATGACATTATCAAGAACAATATTGAAATCATTTAAATCTGCATTCTTTCCATTGTGAAAAATCATATAATTACATTTCTTTACATTTACAGATAATTTATTAGATTTGAACCATTCACATATATATGCAAGACCTGCATTTACTGTATCCATAAGAGACTTCAAGTTTGAATCTTTGTGAAATATGTTTGTGTCGTCTGCATATAGTATAAAAGACAATTCATTAGCAGATTTATAAATATCATTCACATATAATATAAATAACAATGGCCCAAGCAGGCTTCCCTGTGGAATTCCGCATGTTATTGTCCTAAACTCCGAAACAGAAGATTGATATTTGGTACATTGTAATCGATTGTTAAGATAGCTGGTGAACCATTTAAGAGCTACACCACGTATTCCATAACGATATAGTTTAGTTAGTAAAATATTGTGATTAATTGTGTCAAATGCCTTAGACAGATCTATAAAAACTCCAATTGCAAATTCATTTGCCTCAAAGGCGTCTATGACTTTACTAGAAAGACTGGTAAGAGCCATACATGTTGAATAATCCCTACGGAAACCATATTGATGTTTACTGAGAATAGAATGTTTGTCAAAAAATTCAATAGTTCTTTTATAAACAATGCGCTCGAATAATTTAGAGAAGACTAATTTAGTGAAGACTGACAGTCCCGAAAAAAACGTTTAAGGTGTCATTTCCAACCAAATTTGGGGTGCCAATTCATTTGGTAATACTTTAGAGATCGCCAGAACTCAGGGTGTTGCATTGAGGTCAAGGTCAAGGTCAAAATTGACTAAAAATAGCAAGGTTTGAATGGTTAAAAAAAGGTTAAATCTCATTTATTTGTCATTTGTTCTCCCCTATGTTCTCGAATTTCTTTAGGAATGGTTCCCCGGCATAGTCCCCCACCTTAATCCCTTTCAGTTAGTTTATTTCACAGTTTGATTTGACCTCTGATGACCCTGAGAGGTCAAATCCAAAATGGCCGTCAGTCTGCAAGGTCTAATGTACAAACGCGGTAACTTTGAAACCAAACAGTCAAGAAAAACGTTTAAGGTGTCATTTCCAACTAAATTGGGGATGCCAATTCATTTGATAATACCTTTGAGATCGCCAGAACTCAGGGTGTTGCATTTAGGTCAAGGTCAAGGTCAAAATTGACTAAAAATAGCAAGCACATTGCTCCGATTGTCTCATTTTTGCTCGCTTGATCACTGCAGCACAAACATAGCTCGTTCGACGTCACTACCAAACTAGCCAATCAACTGTCAATGACGTCATATTGAATGCGGCGGCAAATATATTTTGTGAAATTATCGAGAAATTGACTATTTCTAATCGCAAACTAGTTTTATTTTTGGATGGAAAAGCAGCCATTGTTATCTTGACATTCATTGAAGTCATCAGAATAGGGTAAGTTACTTCTCAGATGATTCAAGAGGTCCATTTTGTAGATAATTTTTTAATTTCTTAGAATGTTCCACTGTGTTGCAGGGTACCGGGTGGCGTCGCTACCGGGTGTATGCCATTGTGTGTGATGTGTTCGCGCGCTATAAGTACAGGCCACCGCGCCGTTGGGTGTATTCTCGTACTGATGTAGGTGCTAAGCTAGAATGGCTACCACGCCCACTTCCCTCTCTATGCCTTTCTGAACATTCCTTTCCTTCTCAATACAATAACTTTCACCTGCCTAAGTTATTCAAACCATACCGCCTCGCCACTTCCATTACGTAATCATTAAAAGGATCCGCATGTACAACATTTTCCTGCTATACGTTGTACTGCAGGACAATACAAATCTCCCTGGTATACCTTACAGTCCAAACGATAAATATGTGCCTTTAACGAAGCAGGCGACAGTCGGCGTAGCAGACGACACTTGATAGTAATTTTGTATGTGAGATTGCTTTGCTAAATATAAATTACTTTGTTAATAAATATCAACTAAAATTTCTTTTACATTTCTTTAAACCATCATTGATATTTAATAATTCATGAGTGAGTAAAAGAAACATACCAAACTATATAATTATATAAAATACTTGGTGGCAATTAAGGGAGTTTGACGTGATGACAGATTGCACCCCTCTGCTAATAACCGAATAGTTCATGGTGTGTCATGAATATTCATGTTTTTGCTTACCTCGGCTAAATGTTTGCTTTTACTAAATTGAAAAATTACGGTGGGGGGTTGGATGAAATGGACATAATGAAATGGGCAGAAGTGATCTATGATAATTCATGCTTTTTATGTTTCGTGTGCTCGACCTATAATCTTCAAATCGCTTGGCAAACTGTGTCCAAAGTTAGACTTGTTTCACATGTGTAGCAATGACGAGCTTGCAACCTATTTTGAAAAATTACGGTGGGTGAACTTTCAAAAGTCAATGAGACATGAGGGCTCCAATGAAAGAGCTAGTGATAACGTACGTCGGGGTGGATGTGCTTTTCGTTTAAACAAAAAATGAATTTGTAACGATTTAAAAAAAAAACGTCCATAGGCTAACATGTTAGGCTGCTGACTCTGACCATGCTCTGACGATAGGGGGCGTTGTGAAATGAGACTAAACGGAGCAATATGTTTTGAATGGTTAAAAAAGGTTAAATCTCATTTATTTGTCATTTGTTCTCCCCTATGTTCTCAAATTATTTAGGAATGGTTCCCCTGTATAGTCCCCCACCTTAATCCCTATCAGTTAGTTTGATTTCACAGTTTGATTTGACCTCTGATGACCCTGAGAGATCAAATCCAAAATGGCCGCCAGTCCGCATGGTCTAATGTACAAACGCGGTATCTTTGGAAAAACGTTTAAGGTGTCATTTTCAACTAACTTGGGGATGCCAATTCATTAAGTAAATCGCCAGAACTCAGGGATTTGCAATAAGGTCAAGGTCATATTAGGCCAAAAAAGTGTTGTTTTTTTTTTGTTCGTTATTTTTAAAAATAATGCAAAGACCCATGTACCACCACTTTGACTATCCAGGGCCAAATGTTATAGCGCTGCTTATCGGCTGGTTCTCTGCTTACGTATGAGTTTCTACTTTATAGCATTGCTAACCGTAAGCACACGAAAAAGCATTAACCTTATGCCTGGATTACATTTGCCCCGGGCGCCGTACGATAAATTTGTTTACGATTTTTCGTAGACATCGTATGAGGCTACGGGCTATGATGTTTGTGTTTACATTATCTACGAGCATCGTGCCATTTATTGTATTGGCCCTCGGGGGCAGGCCGCGGCCAGGGCAAATCCGTACAGAGGCTGCTCGGAGATTGTACGGAAATCATGCAATTTGACTGCAGTAGCCGTGCAGTCTCCGCAGCCTCCGCACGGAAATCGTACGGAGCCCGTGCAGCTTCCGTGCAAAGGTTGCGCGATAGCTGTGCAATGGCCGTGCGAATGCCCCATGAGTCTACGATCTCTATACGATTTTTTTTTGCCCCCATGTTCACCGAAAAATCGTACGTTTGCTGCACAATCAGTGCGAGGCCTCCAGGCGATGCCCGTGCGGGGATTGTGCAATGCCACCTACGACATGTATACGGGCTACGGGCTTACGATTTTTTTCAAATTTGTTTAACTTCTCGCGAAACAAAATCGTAAAGGCTGCGGAGCCCGTGAATCCGTACGAAAATCTCACGGCCACCTCCTGCCTCTGCGCAGAGGCCGCACGGAAAAGGGGATACGGGCAGGATACGGGTTCCGTAGACTAATCGCATGCCAAGTGTAATCCAGGCATTACGCTGCTTACTGGGCGAAAATGAATTTTGTAACAATGCAAATCCATTGTGAACGCGCAAGGTGGACGCCTTGTTTTCTTGCTAACCTGCTTCAGCAGGGTTTTTTCTAGTACAGTTATAGCACGAAAATTTGCTTACCGGTAAGCAGCTTTCTGAAATTGAGCCCAGAAGACCCAAAAAGCTATTCCAAATACGACCTAAAACCTGTTCATTACCACAGCTATAGATCTCCACATGAATTTAGCACTGTCCACAACTTATGAATATCCTAATGGTAACGAGCAAAATCTAACAGTCTCCAGAACAAGAGCACAGTTCAGTGTACGGGAGAGAGGTCCAAAGAGGCAGCCACCCAGTTGTTTTGTTTGTCCAGCCCAAGTCAGATGGTTTTGGCATCTCTGGATTCTTTGCCAATATCTGGTTCCAACAGTTGGCCTGGTAGCAAGTGCGCCTGATGTGCTGCTTGAGTGCTGCCTGGGTTGGAGGAAAGTTCTCCAGGTTTCTAGACTTGTTTCCTCGCATCATTCATTATCATGCTCTCACTGCATGGTTCGTTCGTATCAGCACCACACATCGCTCTGGCAGTAACATTGATCCTTCACTGAGGCTCACTAGGCAAGGAGTTCACTGAAGGAATCATTCACCTCTGGGAAAGACTTCTAAGTTTCCCAGGCAGTCTTTTTTCCTCTGAATGCAGAAACAGTGTCACACCAGGTGAACGCATGAAGAAATGAGAGAGTCATACATTGTGTCGGACTCATGGTGGCAACTATTTAGTGCAAAGCTATGTACCGAAAACTTGATCTGACACCAAAATTAGCGATCCACAGCATCAGGAGCTGTCTTGCTGATTGAAGCCATGGAAGACATTCGCATTGAATCACGTATAAACATCTGACAACGATAGGACACAATAGGATATTTTCGTAATGTAATCAAAATGTATGCACACATCTTTTGTGAAGTGACTCGTTACAAATTATTCCATTCACCTGTTACGGCTAATAACTGTATTTCAAGAGACAGGATGCAAATTGCATGCATGATATAAACAAACTATTAAATGTGTCCTACCTAACAACAACTATTATTATATATATGCAATTCGCACTATGACACTACTGAAATACAAAATAGGCCTATAATAACAAATTAACAGGTGAGCTAAGTAAACTCAAATAAATTTGAATACATATTGAAAATGGATTATTCAGCTCAACCTAGAGTGACAGTCGCTCACAATATCATCGCATGTTTTCTCACAATACCACTCTACAAACGAATGCCTGACATAGCGGGACATAGCGACAAACATTTTTAACGAACAATAGAAAGAGTGACATGGAATTCTAAATGCCAATGTTGAGAATTAGAAGTATTTGGTTTGATACATGCAGTAGCGCTTGGAAATGGTGCATCCAAATCATGCACACAGTACATTATAGCAAACACGTAATGTCAAAAGGCAGCTCTAATAATTTTAAAGGGAACCAAAACCTTCATACTAAGTTACTTTTATTGTAAAGTTTAAAAAAATTGAATAAAATCAGGGAAAATTTGAACAAAATCGGGCAAGGAATAGGGAAGTTAGAGCTCTTTGAAATGACTAGTCACTAGGGGGCGGTATTTAATTTAATGACATCATCTGTGGACAACTCTCCATGCCTTTTGTACATAACATTTCACAATTTTTTTGTTTTCTTCGTATTTATTAGTGCTCTTGATCCGACTTCATGTGTAGTAGAATAACATGTTGCATTCTACATCTTGCTTTCAGGGGAGTAGATTATCTCAATCACAAGAAAGAAGGAAAAACATGAAATTTGATGTACAAAAGGCATGGAGAGTTGTCTACAGATTATGTCATCAAATTGAATACCGCCCTCTAGTGACTAGTCATTTCAAAAAGCTTTAACTTCCTTATTCCTTGCCCGATTTTGTTCAAATTTTCACTGATATTTTTCAAATATCTTTAACTTTACAATAAAAGTAACTTAGTATGAAGGTTTTGGTTCCCTTTAATGATATTTTTGGGGAAAATTTCTGCTAAACGGTTATTCTCACCGATGCCCGAAGCGAAGAGATGCTTGTTCTTGTTGCATCCAAACCGGGTGGTCCTATCTGGCGTGGTCGAAGGAAGCTTGAACTGGGCGTTCATCAGCGACTGCATCCACAATGATCCCGATGGCGAGGGGCCGATTTCGCTGAAGACGGTCGTCACTGTGCAGACAGGCTGGGAGGATTAGGTGAGCGATGAGATGGTGATTTAAATGGATTAATGAGAGGGGGGAGATAAGAACAAGTACAATATAGGTAGAGGGGCGAGGGAGAATGAAAGAGACATACAGAGAGAGAGAGAAAGTGAAGGGAGAGAGAGAGAGAGAGTGTGTGGGGTGAGGGATACATGGGGAGGAGAGAAGAGAAGGGGGGAGGAAAAATATGAGGTACTCAAGTTTCTTTTAGTAACTACCACTGGACGGGACTTGTGTAGTGACTCGATAAGAAGAAGATCAAGTACAATATTGTGAGGGCTAACAAAAAGGGGGGTTTCAACATCACCATCATCATCGTCATCATCATCAACATCATCTGGTACGAGACACAGAGATGGCCTTAAGTAGATCTAGTAGGATTTTGGCAGTGGGGTTGCATAAGTCCAAACATTCTGACAATCCGAAAAGAAGAAGAAAGAAAAAAAATTGTGTGCCGTTTTTACTTTTTCGATCTTTAGCAGTATAGTTTTACACAATGTTTGGAGTTTTGTACACTAAAGTTAATGGAAAAGCTCAACATAATCTTACCGTCCTCGTGTATCGTAGTACGAAAGGGGAGTTGGTTCTAGGGAGCGAACCGCAGTAGCACTTGCCATTTTTGTGACCCTTTGCAAACTTTGTTCCCTGTTAACTAAAATAAATCTGCAAATTTTCTATGACTCTCTTTGAAAATGGTATGCAGCTTTTCTTTGCATGTTGCTTTTTTATGTCGGTATTTGTGTTTCGTATCTGTGGCACAATGTTTATGGCAGTAGTATGGTGCGCATTCCTGTATAGTGCAAGGCCTGCTGTATACAGTACGTGTACTGCTACGTCATACATTTGCGCACCATACTACTGTCAACTGCCAACAGCGCAGGAAACTCACTGCATTATGACGTCATAAACAAGTCCTTGTTAGAGGCCTAGCACGCACGCGTTTTGTGACGTCACGTTTTGTCGAGATTTTGCAGGTTTACCATTCGTTCGTGATTACCATTTGATTGAAATTGGACTTGAGATCTTTGTAACTTCTTCGGTTCAATGATTAGATAATTTGGTAAGTCTTGACTTTTTGAAGGATGTTCTTGGTCAAATTAGGGTGTAATCCCGGTGTTTACCAGTGTGCCTGCATACTTCGTGATTGGCTGCATAGCCCTTTGAGGATTAACAATAACAGAAGAAGAAAAACTATCAAAACGTTGTTTATTAAAGTCTATAGAGTTAGATATACGGTACCGTACGTTAACGTTATGGTATGATGGGGGTTAGGGACGTAAAGCAGGGCTCCCACTTAATTAGCCGAGTTGTATTAGCGAGTTATGGCGAGTTGTGATGAGTTGTCTCAAAGAGGCACTCGCAACAACTCGCGAACAATTCGGTATGGCTTAGCGTAACTCTTTACAACATTCCACGACTCTCCTCAAAGTCGCGAGCAGTTCCAAAATTTTGATCTTGTTCAAAAAAATTCCCCGATTCCTTCTAATTCGAGGTAAACTCGCCTACACTCGTAATATACACGCATTACTTGTAACAAGCTCGCGCTGCACTCTTCATAAGGTGGCGAGCAGCTACGCGTATATTACGAGTGTTAAACAAGCTCACCTCGAGCTACAACGAAAAAGCGAAAATTTTGAACATGTTCAAAATGTTCACTGATTCGTTGTTACTCGAGGTGAATTCGTTGCTACTCGAGGTGAACTCGCTTACACTCGTAATATACTCGCATTACTCCTAACAAGCTCGCGCTGCACTCTTCATAAGGTGGCTAGTTGCTACGAGTTATGAAGAGTGCAGCGCGAGCTTGTTACGAGTAATGCGAGAATATTACGAGTGTAGGCGAGTTCACCTTGATTTACAACGAATCGGGGAAATTTGTTTAACATGTTCAAAATGTTGGAACTGCTCGCGACTTCGAGGAGAGTCTTGGTATGTTGTAAAGAGTTAAGCTAAGCCATACCGAATTGTTCGCGAGTTATTGCGAGTGCCTCTTTGAGGCGGCTTTGAGGCAACTCACCACAACTCGCCATAACTCGCTAATACAACTCGGCTAAGTGGGAGCCCTGCTTTACACACAAGCTATGAATGACGTAACACGAGTAAAAAATATCTTTTTCATTTCATTCGATTTCTTTTATTAATAAACACAATATTCAACAGATATTTTTACAACGGATTGTCATATTATTTACAGGGAAAATCATATATTCCTGCATTGCTTGATTAACCAACGGTTTATTTAGATGTGATATGTATGTACAGCAATTGGGGTGCATTTATAGTGTTGATGTATTAAACTGAAAGAGTTTTATTCACCGAATATAAAAAATATATAAATAACATGACATAAATAATTTCAGAAGCACCTCCCTGCTCAGCTGTGCCATTACAGCACAGCTTTTCTACAAAGTGGTCCTAATGATAAAACAAAGCATTGAGAGAAAGTAACATATCACAAAATAAATCAATTAATATCAATAAGTAAATAAACATATAACTACTGCATATCAAAAATTGTTTAATGTATATATTATTATGTACAGTTACATCATGACCATGGGATATAGTGGGGTGTACTGACTACGACCCCCTATTAATAAAATAAATATAACTTTCGAAACTTTTTATTGGATAATTTAAGTATTATTGTATTACGGAGGGGGGGGGGGCTGCTGTCCGGAACCTCACCATTAGTCTTATCAGGCTAAGAAAATGTATTGGGTAAGTCGTTTTCGCTTCCTTTCTTTTGCTTTTTTCATACGATATTTGCTAAAACGGATCTTTCATGCATGAGAGTCAGTTAAAATTAAACAGATTTAAGCCAATATTAAACTCTTTTACTTTAATGTGAAATCGAAGATTTGGCGGTTCTTACTTTTTGTTTAAATAATATAAATTAATTCATGGTAACTGCGTGCAATGAAGGTCTATACCAAGTTCAGATACAGAAATATGAATCGTAGTACACTTAACGTCTTCATAAAAAAGAAAGAAAACACGCCTTGGTTTTGCCGCGACATAAATTATGTGAACGAGGCCAAAGTAAAGTTTAAAAACTCCCTTAAAGGTAATACAAAGTTTTGGTATGGGGTCATGAATTCGGTTCAAATGAACGTATTGGAAGCATAATTATGCGAACCTACAGTTGTAGCGGTTGAAATTGAGTCTAAAGTGATGAAACTGTAAATAATAAACTCCTTATGTTGTATAGCTCCTTCCCAAGGTCAAGATATTAATTAAGCTATAACACAATGTTTCTTGACTAAAATCGACCGATTAGCTATTCCCGTTTGAAAATTATATATCACAACTACATTTTGAGAGATTTTTATGGTCGCAGCTACCGTTGTACGGCCATAGGCGCTATTTGAAATTTATCAAAATTTACCGGGAACACCGGTAATTTTTATATTCAATTTTTCTCGAAAACAGAAGTGTTTTTAGGTGCTAAAATTTCTAGTGCTTATAATACATCCACAGGGGCATCCAAATATATCGAAATTGTAAAGAATCACTATCCACCCATTTTTTTCTGAGGTATTCAACAGCTTGATTGAGACTACGTAAAAGACACCCACACACAAAAAACGGTAGGATTTCATCATCACACAGAGGTATATTATTTACTGGCTTATTCAGTGGCTTGAACAAAGTTATTTCGGCTATAGCGCTATTATGATGACAGAACGGACCGAGGGGGTCTTTGGAAGGAGCAGTTGAGAATTAGAGAACATTCTGTAAATCGTTAACGTAGACCATCTAATACACCAGTTTACGGTTAGAGGCGCCATTTTAATTTGCGCGTAAACATTGCGTCATCTATGTTTTCAGATGCGCATGTATTGTTGCGCCACTGCCTGCGCTGTGCGCTCACATCTTATTTACATGGGCGCCATTTTGTTTATTTTGTTTACCCGTAAATTAAAATGGCGCCCATGTCTGCGCATGCGCACTGTTGTAGACGTAAAAGGGTGTGTTGGATATGAAATTTAAAAAAAAACATTGGGAAACCGCGGATAGACAGCACTGGCTCGATTACCCTTGGCAATAACGCATCGGGTTGGTAAGCAAACCGAGGACGGTCTTCCGAAAGAGTGGCTGAGAGATGGCGTAGCAGAGCGGATTGAGTAGACTGTTCACATAAACTAACCAACCGATTAACAGATGAATCCAGGATGGAAACCGCGGATAGACAGCACTGGCTCGATAACCCTCGGCAATAACGCATCGGGTTGGTAAGCAAACCGAGGACGGTCTTCCGAAAGAGCGGCTGAGAGATGGCGTAGCAGAGCGGACTGAGTAGACTGTTCACGTAAACTAACCAACCGATTAACAGATGAATCCAGGATGGAAACCGCGGATAGACAGCACTGGCTCGATTACCCTCGGCAATAACGCATCGGGTTGGTAAGCAAACCGAGGACGGTCTTCCGAAAGAGCGGCTGAGAGATGGCGTAGCAGAGCGGATTGAGTAGACTGTTCACGTAAACTAACCAACCGATTAACAGAAGAACCCAGGTAGGAAGCCGCGGATAGACGAGCGTTGGCTCGATAGAGTAAACAATCGAAATAACAGAAGATGGGAACCACGAGATGAAGAACACGATAACGATGAAGAGCAAGGTCTTGGTGGCACTGCGAACCTCCGAGACAGTTTCGCGCTTTCCTACTTTCTGAACTCCCTAATATAGAAAGAAAGAAATGCAAGAAAAAAAATTATAAACTTAAATTCCATTTTCGTTATTAATGCAGGCAATGGCCACCGGGCAGCCGAAATGCGTTAACATTAAGCCCGTTGTAAACAAAACGTCATTTGCCCGACTTGAAACTTCGTCAGTGACTGGTGCGGTCTGGACGCGCCATGTGATAGTGATAAACATAACAAAAACTTAGACCTAAATTATCACTGCAAACATTATGTGCAATACCTATTGCAATCACATGTTATATACCTCATACAGAGATTGTCATTCACTGATTGGTCAAAACTATATCACATGACAAGGAGCATCCCGATCTATCATTGCGTCAGAGGGTTTTGACGTTCTTCAAACCCTGTGATAGTACTCGAAAACCTTGTGATAGTACTCCTAACCCCTCCGCGACTTTTGCTTCGCCTCGGGGGAGATAGAAGGGCTGATATGAACACCACCTTGGGAGTGATAATTCCCACCATCATCCTCATGAGCAGTCAATATTTGTATACTTGATAATGGTAGGTATATAGGCTTAACGCAATCAAAATGACACCCCGTAATACATCAGTTTACAGTTGTATCAGTGCGCATGCGCAGACATGGGCGCCGTTTTAAATGGCGAGTAAACAAAGCCAATGACCTAGAGGTCATTTGGTTTGTGCGTAAATTAAGATTGCGCCCATGCAAATTATGATGTGAGCGCACAGCGCAGCGCGCAGGCAGTGATGTTATCATAATTTGCATGGGCGCAATCTTAATTTACGCATAAATACCACTGACCTCTAGGTCATTGGCTTTGTTTACTCGCCAATTAAAATGGCACACACAACTGTAAACTGGTGTATTGAAATCAACTATATACAACTTAGATTTCATAATGGTATACAAAAAAATTATAAGCTCTCCGATTTTACAATCTAACGAGATAAACATTTTACACTTGCAGTCAAATTTAATTTTCTTAGTAGGTGTCGATGAACAACTTCCATTCGCCAATTCGGAAGTATAATTATAATTCTACAACTCACTCCCAGATCCTAATCAAATTATTGGTCATGCGCGGTCACGTGTGATTCAATTACTAAGCCTATTGCACTCGTTTTCATGAAAAGGAGTGCAATATTTTCCAGTACTATTGAACTCGTTTTCAGAGCGCGCAGTAGTGCGCGTACAGGTTAGAGCGCTAATTACTGCGTGTGTATGGGCCTATTCTTGCGCAGCACTATGCGTAACTGATTGTGGAGGTAAGTGCGCTTGCTATATCTATACTTATGTGTGCGCACTAAATCGAGACTTATTAAAACTTGAGATTTCTTTGTCAGCCATATTACTGTCACGAAACAATCTTGAATTAATTCTTTTTACATCAAATAACAAGGATCTAGGACTTTCGTTGTATAAAACAAATGATGCATGTTTTCATTCGTTTATTTTACGATCTATCCGCCCTCTTTGATGCTGTGTGTATCTATCGCACTCAGCCTAATGGCTTCGTGCGATAGATACACACAGCCTCAACTCGAGTGCGGATAGATCGTATAATGAACTGTATACTAGGTAAGGCGTGGTTGAATACTCACAGACTCTGCGATAGTTTGAGGGCGCTGTTTCTTCCTATCGCCATCATCCTCCGATTCGCTATGCCCCGACTGTTTGCTGTCGCCATCGAACTCCTTGTCGATGTGCTTACTACCGGTCGTCTCTCGAATCTTGATGAAGATCCGCACGTAGAGAAAAAACATGACGGTGAACGGGATGATGAAACGGATGAAGACTGGCAGAATCTGGGCGATGGGGTTCAGGTAATGCCAGGCGAAGCAGTTAGACGAGTTGTTGAACCGCAAGATGAAGTCGGGAATCGTCGAGAAGGAGAACCAGAAAAGAACCGAAGCCACCCACACGCCGATGTTCACGTACAGCGCCTTGCGCTTGCTACGACTAGTGAAATGCCCGATGGGGTCATACGTTGCGCGATGTCGGTCGAGGCAGATGATGACAATGACCAGATTGGACACAAACTGAACACTGCTGAAGACACCATAGAAGACCCTACACCAGTTGTTACTCGGGAGCGGAAAGCGGCCGAAGTATGTGTGCACGGATGTGACGATCAAGACGAACCCGAAGAGAAAGTCAGAAATGGTGAGGTTGATGATGAAGTAGTTGTTGTAGCCACGGAGCCGTTTCTCGACGGCGAACGCGGCCAGGCTGAGGCCGTTGGTGGTGATGATCGAAGTCACCAACAGCAGGGGTAAGAACAGAGCGTAAAGACCTCGTCTCTCATCAGTATCAGTTACATCGGTCACGATTTCAGTCACGAAATCTGTTTGCGCCTGAAGCAAATCTGTCGTATTGCTATCGATAAACATGGTCATGATTGCCGTTGATGGTTGACTTACAAACTTGCTAGTTTGTCGACTATCTCTTTCCAAAAACCTTTGGCGGTGATCTGCTTCGCTGCATTTATTTTTCAAAAGTTGCCAATTTCTGAACAGCGGGTTGATGCGAAGACGAACCGTGTGACTTTGTTGTTGAAGAGTGCAAAGACGGTTCCACTTCCAAAATGTCCTGCCTTATAAACAGTATGCTTTCTAACTATTATCATTATTTTATGAAAATAAATATTTTGTCCCCATTTTTTATTAATTTGGTAGAGCACCTACGAATTCATTGGTCATAATTTAATTTAATCTTGGATATTGATCGGAAGCGAACGATATAATATGATTACCGAACAGAGAGATTGTCATGTGACTATATCGATGTGGCTATGATGAGAGATGAGCAGACAGAATGAGAGATGGAGAGAGAGAAAGAGAGAGAGAGGGAGAGAGAGAGAGAGAGATATGGACAGAAATGATGAATGTGAAGAAACCTTGAGAAAAATAGATGAAGATTTGATTTCGATCAGTTGATTCTTTTAACTTTGTGAATTAGGCCTCAAGACGATTTGAAGTAAGAAAAAAACGAGAAAATTTGCCTCAGTTTAAAGGAAATGATTTGTATTCTCTTGAAAGAAATCTTTGAAAGAGGTAAATCGACATTGAAAAAAAAATCCTACAGCGAACCTAAGTAAGTCAAGGGTAAAGTTAAAAGATATGAAATACAGCCTAGTCATATTACGCCTTAAAGGACAAAACCCGACCTTTAAACAGGTTGATCGCATAAAAACAGAAAAATTAAGGGCAACACGTATCGATAGAAACTTCTTTTGTGTGTCATATTTGCTACACTGGAAGTTTCTTTAAAGAAAAATCAATGAATCAGATTTCCGAATTTCCCTTTTTATAATGGAAATATTGCTTTAATAGTGTACAGAAATATGAATCGTATTACACTTTACGTCTTCATTAAAACAAGAAAGAAAAAACGCCTTGGTTTTGCCGCGACATAATGTGAACGATTATTCAACAGCTTATTCATCATCTTTATTGAGACCTTAAAACGCATGCATGAAATCTAAGCCTTCTATTTTCCATTTCTGTGTTACTTTGTTGGAATTGTTATTCAAACGAAAAAGTATAACAGATTTATTTTTTTTCAATCAGAAGAAGTAAAACTTTTAAATCATATTTGTAAAGTCATTAATATGAAAAGCGACCAATGACAATGATGAGTTTCAACACACGCGTGGGAGGGGGAAAAGTGAATTCAGACAATGATTAAGAGAAGAGAACGGTACAACGAATCGTATTCTTTCTCTAGTAATTTAAATGAAATGTCAAAGCTTCCGCGCGGCAAAAGTGAATTCAGACAAGGATTGAGAGTCGAGAACGGTACAACGAATCGTATTCTTTCTCCTAGTAATTTAAATGAAATGTCAAAGCTTCCGCGCGGCAATAGTGAATTCAGACAAGGGTTGAGAGTCGAGAACGGTACAACGAATCGTATTCTTTCTCTAGTAATTTAAATGAAATGTCAAAGCTTCCGCGTGGCAAAAGTGAATTCAGACAAGGATTGAGAGTCGAGAACGTACGAATCGTATTCTTTCTCTAGTAATTTAAATGAAATGTCAAAGCTTCCGCGCGGCAAAAGTGAATTCAGACAAGGATTGAGAGTCGAGAACGGTACAACGAATCGTATTCTTTCTCTAGTAATTTAAATGAAATGTCAAAGCTTCCGCGCGGCAAAAGTGAATTCAGACAAGGATTGAGAGTCGAGAACGGTACAACGAATCGTATTCTTTCTCTAGTAATTTAAATGAAATGTCAAAGCTTCCGCGCGGCAAAAGTGAATTCAGACAAGGATTGAGAGTCGAGAACGGTACAACGAATCGTATTCTTTCTCTAGTAATTTAAATGAAATGTCAAAGCTTCCGCGCGGCAAAAGTGAATTCAGACAAGGATTAAGAGTCGAGAACGGTACAACGAATCGTATTCTTTTTCTAGTAATTTAATGAAATGTCAAAGCTTGCGCGGTCAACTTCTTTTCAAAAAAGCAAGCACACGGCGTGGGCGCCTTCAACTTGCGATATTTCAACAGCCTATACATTATCGAATTGATCGACAGGTTTTTGTTTTTACATTTCTATGACACCTAGTGTATACATTATATCATGTACCCATGTATGGACAACGTCACGCGGAATTTTAGCATTTCATTCACATTTACATTTTCGATAATTAAAACAAATGGATTTGACAAAAACACTAATTAGATGATGAAAATGAATTTACTATAGACGGGCCAACTTTCCAATTTGAAGATATTTCAATTTTTCTTTCTTCTTAACCAGTATGGCATGTGTTAAACTACCATGCTCATAATTCCCAAATTCCTTTTTTGTTTCAATAGACCCAACGTACCTTTCTCAAAATGAACATTTCATTTAATAATGCGATTAGAATCGTATGTACATTGTAACCGAAGACCGTCCTTTTGAATGGGTACTTTGCGCATATCTATTACCGATTGCTACAAAATTCAAATCTGAGGCTTTCAAGGAGAAATTAACGTGTGATACGTAAAAGACATCCACACATACACACCCACACAAAAAAACGGTAAGATTTCATCATCACACAGAGGTATATTATTTACTGGCTTATTCAGTGGCTTGAACAACGTTATTTCGGCTATAGCGCTATTGTGATGACAGAACGGACCTTTGGAAAAAGCAGTTGAGAATTAGAGAACATTCTGTAAATCATTGACGTAGACCATCCAATTGAATATGAAATTATTTTTTTAAAGGGGAAACCGCGAATAGACAGCACTGGCTCGATTACCCTCGGCAATATCGCATCGGGTTGCTAAGCAAACCGAGGACGGTCTTCCGAAAGAGAGGCTGAGAGATGGCGTAGCAGAGCGGATTGAGTAGACTGTTCACATTAACTAACCAACCGATTGACAGAAGAGCCCACAAAGGAAGCCGCGGAAAGACGAGCGTTGGCTCGATAGAGTAAACAATAAAAAGAATAGAAGATGGGCACCACGAGATGAAGAACACGATGACGATGAAAAGCAAGGTCTTGGTGGCGCTGCGAACCTCCGAGACAGATTCGCGCTTAGCTCCTTTCTGAACTCCCTAATATAGAAACAAAGAAATGCGAGGAAAAAAAATAATTCCAGTTTCGTTATTAATGCAGGCAATGGCCACCGGGCAGCCGAAATGCGTTAACATTAAGCCCGTTATAAACAAAACGTCATGTGCCCGACTTGAAACTTCGTCAGTGACTGGTGCGGTCTGGACGCCCCATGTGAAAATGATAACCATAACAAAAGCTTAGAGCTAAATTATCACTGCAAACATTATGTGCAATACCTATTGCAATCACATGTTATATACCTCATACAAAGATTGTCATTCACTGATTGGTCATAACTATATCACATGACAAGGAACATCTCGATCTATCATTGCGTCAGAGGGTTTGGGCGTTCTATCAGACCCTGTGATAGTACTCGAAAACCTTGTGATAGTACTCCTAACCCCTCCGCAACTTTTGCTTCGCCTCGGGGGTTATAGAAGGGCCGGTATGAACACCACCTTGGGAGTAATAATTCCCACCATCATCCTCATGAGCAGTCAATATTTGTATACTTGATAATGGTAGGTATAGGCTTAACGCAATCAAAATGACACCCCGTAATTGAAATCCACTATATACAACTTAGATTTCATAAGGGTAAACAAAATTATAAGCTCTCCGATTTTACAATCTAACGAGATATACATTTTACACTTGCAGTCAAATTCATTTTTTTTTGGTAGGTGTCGATGAACAACTTCAATTCGCCAATTCGGAACTATAATTATAAATAGGTATAGGCGTGGTTGAATACTCACAGACCCTGCGATAGTTTGAGGGCGCTGTTTCTTCCTATCGCCATCATCCTCCGATTCGCTATGCCCCGACTGTTTGCTGTCGCCATCGAACTCCTTGTCGATGTGCTTACTACCGGTCGTCTCTCGAATCTTGATGAAGATACGCACGTAGAGAAAAAATATGACGGTGAACGGGATGATGAACCGGATGAAGACTGGCAGAATCTGGGCGATCGGGTTCACGTAATGCCAGGCGAAGCACGAAGGCGAGTTGTTGAACCGCAGGAGGAAGTCGGAAATCGTCGAGAAGGAGAACCAGAAAAGAACCGAAGCCACCCACACGCCGATATTCACGTACAGCGCCTTGCGCTTGCTACGACTAGTGAAATGCCCGATGGGGTCATACGTTGCGCGATGTCGGTCGAGGCAGATGATGACAATGACCAGATTGGACACAAACTGAATACTGCTGAAGACACCATTGAAGACCTTACACCAGTTGTTACTAGGGAGCGGAAAGCGGCCGAAGTAGGTGTGCACGGATGTGACGATCAAGACGAACCCGAAGAGAAAGTCAGAAATGGTGAGGTTGATGATGAAGTAGTTGTTGTAGCCACGGAGCCGCTTTTCGACGGCGAACGCGGCCAGGCTGAGGCCGTTGGTGGTGATGATCGAAGTCACCAGCAGCAGGGGTAAGAATAGAGTGTAGAGACCCCGTCTCTCATTAGTATCCGTTACATCGGTCACGATTTCAGTCACAAATTCTGTTTGCGCCTGAAGCAAATCTGTCGTATTGCTATCGATAAACATGGTCATGATGGTTGCTGATGGTTGACTTACAAAATTGCTAGTTTTTCGACTTTCTCTTTCCAAAAACCTTTGGCGGTGATCTGCTTCGCTGCATTTAGTTTTCAAAATTTGCCAATTTCGAAGTCACAGCTGAACAACGGGTTGATGCGAAGGCAAACCGTGTGACTCCGTTGCTGAACAGTGCAAAGACTGTTTCACTTCCAAAATGTCCTGCCTTATAAACTGTTTGCTTTCTAACTATTATCATTATTTTATCAAGTAATATAAAATATCAAACAATATTTTTTTTAATTGTTAGAGCACCTACGAATTCATTGGTCAAAACAGATTTTTATCTTGAATGTTGATCGGAAGCGAAATATATGATAGGATTACCGAACAGAGAGATGGTCATGTGACTACATTGATGTGGTTATGATGGGAGATGGGTAGAGAGAATGAGAGAAGGAGATAGAGAAAGAGAGGGGAAGAGAGAGAGAGAGAGAGAGATGATGAATAAGAAGAAACCTTGAGAAAAAAAGATGAAGATAGCGGGGCATTGAAAAATATGTTTTCGATCAGTTGATTCTTTTAACTTTGTGGATTCGGCCTAAAGATGATTTGAAGTAAGAAAAAACGAGAAAATTTGCCTCAGTTTAAAGGAAATGATTTGTAGTCTCTTGAAAGAAAATGAAAGAAATCTTTGACAATAAAACAAAATCCTACAGCGAACCAAGGTAAGGTAAAGTTAAAAGAAATGGAATACAGCCTTGTCATACTACGCCTTAAAGGACAAAACCCGATCTTTGTAACAAGTTGATTGCATAAAAACATACAAATTAAGGGCAACACGTCTCGATAGAAACTTCTTTTGTGTGTCATATCTGCTACACTGGAGGTTTCTTTAAAGAAAAATCAATGAATCAGATTTTCGAATTTCCCTTTTTACAATGGAAATATTGCATAGTGTAAAAGAAGACATATTCTATTGTGCCGAGCCAGCCGTGTTATAAAAAGGCTATTCTTTAATAGATAAAGGAATCTGTTGGTTTTTGCCAATCAATATTTGTATGGATGGGAAATGAATAGCGGAGATGTAGATTTCAATATGATGTCGTGAAATTGCAAATATTTCTTGTAGTGTTCAAGACGCTTCAATAGATCACTCGCGTAGCTCAGGGCGTTAGGGAACATGCCCCTTCTTTCCATTACAACGATAAAGATATAGAGAAAAGGTAGAAAGAGAGGGGAAGGGGAATACATTGTGTTAGGTAAGAGTGAAAAGGAGGATAGAGAGAAAGAGAGGGGAAAAGGAGCGAAAGAAAGGAAAAGAGTGAGAAAGAGATGGAGAGATAAGGGGGGAAAATCTTTTTAAAGATAATAACACAATCCTCGAGACATCTATCTTCATCTTACGAATCTAGTGCCACACGCCCTATCCCTTCCCATCATTACTTGAACCAATACGCTACGCCATGTACAGAAGAGTGATTAGATCTATAGCCATATGCCTGTTGCATTATCTTCGTAATTATTATTTTTGATATAAAACAAGGCTGACCTCGTACTTCTGGGGTTGCACACGTTTTGGTAAAGAATTACACCAGAATGCATAAAATGCAAACTAGAAAAACCCGAAAGGTCGACTTATTTTTTGTTGGTATTGTTATAAAGGACACTTCTAGTGCTTTTTCAGGTGCCTTTATATAGTCTGACAATGATACAATTTTTACATCTACGCTCCCCACCCCCCCCCCCCCACCCCCTCTAATCTAAAAAGTATTCAAGTTTGCTGTTTTTCTCAAATTTTCCTTTGAACTAATTTTCATCAAAAGGGGAAGGGGCTTACTCACCCGTCTACTCTGCTCCCTCGCCGCTGACGCTTTGCTCCATCGTTTGTTATATCTTCATCTTATATCCCCCCCCCCCCCCGGTAAGAAATTCCTGGATCCGCCACTGAAAATATTGCACCATTTCGAATGGCCAAAAACTGGACGGTTTGGAGTCGGTAGGTATTCGCTTTGGCGTACGTGTTATTGAAGTGTTACCAGGTAAGAAATAAGACGAACCGGAATTGATATTTATTGAAAGAAATAAGGAAAATGGAGGTCATACACTTTGGTGAGAGACAGCAATCAAGCATTACATATAGGTACATACATGTACTATCAAGTTTTTCTAAATGAATTATAAGAAATTGTTGAACATGACATGACAGTTCTGCAAGGCATCTCAATTTACAAAATACAATGGTGAGCTTGAACAATACGTACAATCAGTGGCGTTCGCAGGATTTTTTCAAGGAGGGTGTATGAAAATTTGGAAATCACGCCGACCGATATTTGGCTCAGTAAGGTAGGGGGGGGGGATTGAGTAATTTAATGAAATTTAATAATTTAATGAAACGTCAAAGCTTCGCGCGGGAGGAAGAAACTGAATTCAGACAAGGATTAAGAGTCGAAAACAGTACAACGAATAGTCTTCTTTCTCTAATTTGTTTAGAGACATTGGGACACTGGCATTTATGTCGGTAATTGGTGGCTAGTTTTGTCGGTAATCGGTGGCCTCTACATCCCCCCTGTAAAAGATCTAGCGACGCCCCTGATAACAACACAGTTAAAAACACTCGAGAAATTTTTAGCAAGTACTACTGGTAAAGTACTGGTGCATCAACGAAGCATATACAACGTCTAGCGACGTGACAGATCACTTTTCTCTAACTTCTAACCAATCAGAAGGTCTCGTTTTATTTCAAGAAGTGCCGGTAGACATTAATGCGCCTAATGTGGTTCTAAAATTGCAGATGCTTCCTACTCCGCCTGGTCACTCCGCTCCCTCGCCGCTGACTCGCCGCTGACGCTTTGCTCCATCATTTTTTATATCTTCACTAAATGCGATTTTCGTGCCCCCCCCCCCCCCCCGGTAAGAAATTCCTGGATCCGCCACTGAAAATATTGCACCATTTCGAATGGCCAAAAACTGGTCGGTTTGGAGTCGGTAGGTATTCGCTTTGGCGTACGTGTCACTTAAAGGTAATACAAAGTTTTGGTATGGGGTCATGAATTTGGCTCAAATGAATATATTGGAAGCATATACGATCCTACAATATACATTGATCGTTGTCGCGGTCGAAATCGACTCTAAAGTTATGAAATTGTAAATAATAAACATTTTATGTTGAATAGCTCCCTCTCAAGGCTAAGATATTAATTCAGCTATAAAACAATGCTTATTGACTAAAATCGACCGATTAGCTATTGTCGTCCGGAAATAATATACCACAACTACATACTCTGAGATTTTCATGGCCGCAGCTACCATTGTACGGCCGTAGGAGCTATTTGAAATTTATCAAAATTTACCGGGAGCACCGGTAAATCTTTATATTAAATTTTTCTCGAAAGCAGAAGTGTTTTAGGGGCTAAAATTTCTGGTGTTTTTAATACATCCACAGGGGCATCCAAATATATCAAAATTGTAAAGAATCACTATCCACCCATTTTTCTAAATTTCCCAAAACTTTGTAATATCTTTAGGTGTGACCAGGTAAGAAATTAGACGAACCGGGATTGATATTTATTGAAAGAAATAGGGAAAAAGGAGGTCATACACTTTGGTGAGAGACAGCAATCAAGCATTACAGATAGGTACATACATGGACTATCAAGTTTTTCTAAATGAATTATAAGAAATTGTTGAACATGACATGACAGTTCTGCAAGGCATCTCAATTTTCAAAATACAATGGTGAGCTTGAACAATATTTGCAATCAGTGGCGTTCGCATGATTTTTTCAAGGAGGGTGTTTGAAAATTTCGAAATCACGCCGACCGATATTTGGCTCAGTGGGGGGGGGGGGGGGGGGTTAGTAATTTAATGAAATTTAATAATTTAATGAAACGTAAAAGCTTCGCGCGGGAGGAAGAAACTGAATTCAGAAAAGGATTAAGAGTCGAAAACAGTACAACGAATCGTCTTCTTTCTCTATTTTTTTTAGAGACATTGGGACACAGGCATTTATGTCAGTAATCGGTGGCCTCTACATCCCCCTGTAAAAGATCTAGCGACGCCCCTGATAACAACACAGTTTAAAACACTCGAGAATTTTTTAGCAAGTACTACTGGTAAAGTACTGGTGCAGCAACAAAGCATATACAACGTCTAGCGACGTGACAGATCACTTTTCTCTAACTTCTAACCAATCAGAAGGTCTCGTTTTATTTCAAGAAGTGCCGGTAGACATTAATGCGCCTAATGTGGTTCTAAAATTGCAGATGCTTCCTACTCTGCTTGGTCACTCTGCTCCCTCGCCGCTGACGCTTTGCTCCATCGTTTTTTATATCTTCACCCAATGCGATTTGTGTGCCCCCCCCCCTGTAAGATATTCCTGGATCCGCCACTGAAAATATTGCACTACTCCGAATGGCCAAAAACTGGTCGGTTTGGAGTCGGTAGGTATTCGCTTTGGCGGTGTCATTGAAGTGTGACCAGGTAATAAATGAGACGAACCGGAATTGATATTTATTGAAAGAAATAAGGAAAATGGAGGTCATACACTTTGGTGAGAGACAGCAATCAAGCATTACAGATAGGTACATACTATCAAGTTTTTTTCTAAATAAATTATAAGAAATTGTTGAACATGACATGACAGTTCTGCAAGGCATCTCAATTTTCAAAATACAATGGTAAGCTTGAACAATATTTGCAATCAGTGGCGTACGCAGGATTTTTTTCAAGGAGGGTGTTTGCAAATTTGAAAATCACGCCGACCCATATTTCGCTCAGTGGGGGGGGGGGGGGGTAGTGAGCAACATTTGTTCTTCTTTTTGGCCCCCCCCCCCCCCTCCCTAAATTTGAAAATCGCGCCGACCGATATTTCGCTTAGTGGGGGGAGGGGGGTAAGGAGTATTCATTCTTTTCTTTAAAAAAAAAATTGAGGGGGGTTATAACCACCCCCATCTCCCATGCGTACGCGCCTGCCTACAATATGCCAACAGTACAAGTTAAAACACTGATTTTGTGACGTTACTACATGTATGTCCTTGACATCATATGAACACTAAAGAGGGAAACGTGTGTGTTTACACCCCGTCCTATAAGCCTGTGTTTGTATTATTGTCTCTCTTCACTTATCTCTTCTTGTCTTAATAGGTTGCTGCAACTGACAGTAATAGACATGATCTAAGACAACAGGTAAGTGAATCATGCTAACCTTTAGTGATGGTTGATGCTTATATCCGTGGTCTAGCAAAATAATTGTTAGAAATACAATGAGAGGCCACATAGATTACAAAGTAGTACAAAGAATTGCTGTCTTGAAATCATTACAAGTATTTCTTGTAAAAATGGGGGATATGGCCTCTTACAAGTGAAACTAGTAATGTATATTATTGATCAAGTCATTTATACTGAAATAATGCCATAATGAAATGGTATGGGGAGGTCGAGTATACTGCCATTTGAAAGGGACATGATTCATATACTGGAAGATGCAGGGGCGTACGCAGGGGGGGGGGGGGGGGGTTTGGGGGTTCAACCCCCCCCCTTTTGTATTTTTATGTGTGTAAACCCCCCTAAAAAAACCTAAAACCCCCCCCCCTTTTGATTTTTTGTCTTTTTTTTTTAAAATAAAATAAATAACAAATAAATATGCCCACGGCTAACATAAAAAAGGTGACCTTACCCCCCCCCCCCCCAACGAAGAAAAATGTCAAATTTTCAAATTTCGAGACCAAAAAAAAAAAAGTGTCCACTTACCACCCCCCCCCCCCCCCCCCCCCCCCCCCCCCCCCCCCCCCCCCCCCACTGAGCGACTTTTCGGCCGGCGCGATTTTAAATTTTTCGGGAAAAAAATATTTTGGGCCCGATTTTAAAACCCCCCCCTTGAAAAAATCCTGCGTACGCCCCTGGGAAGATGCCAAGTAACACACCCACTCGTTACATACATGATACATGTACATACATGTGCATACATGGATATTGAAATTTGTATTACCTCATTTACAGTAACGTTTATTTTACTTTTTAAGTGACATCATACATGGAAGTGCTTCAGAACACAACAGCAAGGAAAATCAGTCATTGTTGTAGAAAATTAGAAATCCACTGGCAACGTGCTTTACATTTACAGGTCAGGTTTTGTGTGTTGACAACATATTTTTTCACATTGTAACCCAATAGTAAACGGCAGCTTCAGATGAAGGAGAAGAAGGAAGAAGTGAGAGCCAGACTTGTCAAGTACCTCCTAGATATTGCGGTAGGTTATTTATTAAAGAGTTTGCACACAGTAGAAAACGAGCGAGGGCTGTATTTAGTTTAATATACAAATATCTGTGCTTTATTATTACACACCTTAACTCTTATAACATGCAATCCACTTGCCTCCATACTTCGACTTTCACCATTATCAAAATTGGCTTACAATGATCATTAATACCACTTTTAATCCAAACATCTTGTTTTATTCTTTCAACAAATAAAGAAAATGAAAAATAGAAAATTTATAGAGCCAGGATGCCAATAAGGCCTACAGGATTTTTAAATCTCCTTATTTCTTTATTTGCCAAATAAGCCCTTCAAAGGAGCTTGAATATTCTTTCACTACAAAACATTTTTGATTTTTAATGTCAAATTTATTTATTTATAATGTTTTACATGTTTCTGTTTCACAATGTTTTTACTTTGACAGGATCTCTTAATATTGGAAAGATGTTTTCAGTCCAAGATGCCCAGAGGTGGAAGTGTTCTATCATAACAAATAATACTGTCCACATATCCTCAGCTTTCTCACATCACTGATTATTTATGTCATGTATATTCAAGTAGCATTAACTGTTACATCTTCCATTGTTTTTTTTTTATAGGATCACATTGATAATATCCGCAGGTCTTCATCAAGTCAAGATGCAGGGGACGGCCTACGATGCCAGATTAGCAGTCATGGTGAAGGACCTAAAGCAGACTTATCGAACGAGAGAATCTCAGCTCAGTGACCCAGCAATGGAGTACAAACGCACTGCTGATGCGTTGGCCAAGAAACATCAACGAGTAGAGTACAGGTAGGTCGGCTTATGCTGAAAGGGTGGGTAGCGTCGCGTCGCGTTGACTGGAACGCGACCATTCGTCCAAAGCCCCCCTCCCCGGTTTTTCCGAAAGGGTGCATTGACTAGTCTTCATTGGACTATCACCAATATCATGTGTAGACCAATGCACAAAAACTCAAAATTTAGATATGACGTCATGCGAGATCTCAAAACACTATACATTGAACATGTGCAGACTTATGTAAAAAAATCCATTCTCAGTTTGATATCATATATATAGATGTATAAATATAAACATTGGAAATTCACCATTATAATGTGCAGAATTATGTACAAAAATCCATTCCCAGTTTGATATCATATATATAGATGTATAAATATAAACATTGGACATTCACCATTATAATGTGCAGACTTATGCACAAAAATCCATTCTAAGTATGATATCATAAATAGAGATTTTTAAATATAACATTGGAAATTCACCATTATAATGTGCAGATTTATGTTCTAAAATCCATTCTCAGTATGATATCATATAATATAGATATATACATATAAACATTGGAAATTCACCATTATAATGTGCAGACTTATGAACAAAAATCCATTCTCAGTTTGATATCATATATATAGATGTTTAAATATAAACATTGGACATTCACCATTATAATGTGCAGACTTATGTACACAAATCCAATCCAGTATGAAATTGCAAAATAATATAATGTCATTTTAATATTATACGAAATATATGCAAAAGACATTCACCATTATAATGTGCAGACTGATGCAAAATAATATAATGTCATTTTAATATTATACGAAATATATGCAAAAGACATTCACCATTATAATGTGCAGACTGATGCAAAATGATATAATGTCATTTTGATATTATACGAAATATATATATGCAATTGACATTCACCATTATAATACGAAGACTTGTGCACAAAAAATAAATTTCAGTATGATATTACATGAAAAATATTTTATGATTGGACTTTTACCATTATGATGAGCTGACTTATGAACACAAATCTTATAACTTATAATTGAGATTTGATATTATATGAAATATATATATATATGCAATTTACATTTACCATTATAATGTGCAGACTTATGTACACAAATTCGATCTCAGTAAGATATTTTATGAAATATAAATACATTGCACATTCAACAATATAATGTGCAGACTTGTGCACAAAAATCCAATCTCAGTATGATATTGCATGAAATATGTATGCATTTGACATTCACCATTGTAATGTGCAGACTTGTGCACGAAAATCTAATATCAGTATGATATTACATGGAATATATTTTTAGAATTGGACTTGTACCATTATGATGTTCATACTTAGAGACAAAAATCTAAACCCATCATTAAGATATGATGTTATATGAGCTCTAATACACTAGACATTTAACATGTGCAGACTTATGCACTTATGCACATCTCAGTATGATATCATATACAATATACAATACATTTGACTTTCACCAATATGATATGCAGACTCATGCCGAAAAACTCAAAATTAAGATATGACGACGTCATACAAGATCTCGACACACATGCACTCGACATTCAACATATGTAGACTTATGCACAAAAACTCAAAATAAATATATGACGTCATGCGAGATCTCAAAACACTGTACATTCAGCATGTGCAGACTTATGCACACAAATCCATTATCAGTTTATCATATACAATATATATATATAAATATATACATTGAAAAATTCACTATTATAATGTGCAGACTTATTCACAAAAATCAATCTCAGTATGATATTTTATGAAATATAAATGCATTGCACAATTACCATTATGATGTGCAGACTTATGCATGACAATCTAATAAACTCAACATCAAGATGTTATATTATACGAGACCTTAACTCATAGCCTGCCATAAGGCTGCATGCACACTACCGTTATAGTGCTTTGTACATGCGAGCAAGCCATTGCTTCACTGCCTTGTGCATGCTTGAACGCATTCGTAATATTAGTTATTGTGCTGTGTGTTTCACATTTCATAGAACCATCGCGTTAATCAGATTATCTCAAAATAAACTTGGTACGGGGATTGGGGCTTGGCACAATGGGGATTAGCCCTGTGGCATAATAAGAGTTAATATATTGGACAATCCACATGAGCAGACTTATGAACGAAAATCTAAACTGAACGTCACGTTATGATTTTGTAGTTCTCCATATGATAGTTGACGTTAACCATAATTCGTGTTATGTTAAGGTAATTTGATATGTGTATTACCGGAAGGGGTATTGTAAGCCTACTTTGTTTCACGAAAGTTGAAAATATTGGATATCTAAGAGGTACTGTTGCTGCGTGGTAGCTTTGAACATTCCAAGTGCAATTTATTTTTTCTTTAGACTCAAAAATCAAGTTACATATGAATATAAACAAATTGGTAATAAAGTTGTCTAATCATAATTCTTAACTATTGCAAGTATTTAATAAGACCCATTACTCCATGAAATAAACTTTTAAAACTAGTCCATGTAGTAAAAAACAACAACGTGGAATTAATGTATTCATTTTCCATCAAGTAATGCACTAAAATGAGAACATGGTACGGGGTTCGACGTATGAGTAACCATATCGTTAAATAATATGCATTATATATTTGGAGTAATTTGGGCCTTTGATTATCTGATGGTCAGTACTTAATAATTGTATTTAGGCCTATGATTATCTGATGGTCAGTAGTTATTACATGTATTCATTTTTTTTCTCCCCAATTTTTGGGCCCTCCGACAGGCCATTTTATTAAAAATCAATCTCTGAATAACATATTTGAATACATGTACAAATGAATATCATATAATAGTTCAGAATAAGATATACATAATGAATATCAACCATAATAAGCGATTATTGAAAGCGTAGCATATTGATAATAATAATATGATAATAATAATCCTGTACATACAGAACATAGATGGACAAAATACCAATAACGATTCAACATCATGACTGAAAATGATGTGGGAAATTCAATATAATACTAAACGATCAATATCCTCTCAAAATTTATCAATTTTTTATCGAACTTGTCAGTTTCGTTAGCTAGTATACTAACTTGCCTCTCATTTGTGTAACTATTCCTGATATTATATATTATTTATTGTCTGGAAGGACGGTATAGACTTTTGTATTCGAGAAAAATATAATTGTAATACATGTATTAATGCCGATGATTATCTACTGGTCAATAGTTATTAAACATATATGAGCTTCCTAACACTTCATTGACAGCCTCCCAAGTATTTTAATAGGCTTTTTACAATTTCTTAATTATATTGAAATAGGAAGCTTTCTCTGTGCACCATCTAGGCGAAAAGCTATAGAGGATTCCTTTACATCAGATCTGTCTCATTAATTCCATCCATATACCACCTAATTGTACACTATCAAAAATACTCTCCAGCTCGGTGAAGCTTCCACCCGACTTGTTTTTCCATATAGAAAGGCACTCTCTCATCGCTGGCTTAGAGTCACTAAGGTGCTTCCTCAGAATACGTGATGCCTCGTTGTACTCAATACCGAGTTTGTCGGACAGTTCATGGTATTTATCGTGAGGGACCTTGGCTGCAAGAGTAGTCAGTTTCCCATCTGATAATGCGTCACTATACAAACAAGGATTGAAAAAATAAGGAAATATCATGTAAAGTATTTCTAAACTCAATCTGAATTTTCGCCAAGTCGTATTGTCACAATTTTAAAGCTAGAACTACGTGGATTGTCTTTGGACACTTCGTCAATGTATATTTCAATTTTCTTTATATTTTGGGTCGATATTTCTCTGTACGCTCTCAAGGCCTTTGCACATTCATCCTCCAGGTGTTTAGGATACCAAATGTTTCCTCGCTGCAACTTCGATCCTCTCTTTGAATATTGGAAGCCTTGTAAAGCAGTATTTTGTAATTATTTTATTTATCTATACATTCAATTTTATATTCTTCATATTCATTTATAAAAATATTTTAAAAATATTATTATCATTATTGTTTGTATTCATTTATTTACATATTTTTTGTTGTTGTGGGGGGGGGGGCAACCTAATCTAAAGGCAAACGTTTACATATTGTTTTGTTTTTGTGTTGTTGATCTGAGCTCTCAACAATGTTAAATATACGTCTGGAAATTTCTTCAAATTGTCTTATTATATTCTACGTCTATTTTCCCTTCTGTTTCGGACAATATACCCATACACCGTTCAATACAAATCTGAGTTGTAGTCATAATGGGCGTTGATACAGACATTGTTAAACCGTTGTATCAGAACGCAAACAATCCCCGTGTGTACACTTTTGATCTACGCGGGCATATAGTTGATATCTAGGAGCATTTTACCGAAGGAATATTATTCTATTCCCTACGATTTGGCATATCCCGTCAGTTAGATCTTGATCAAGAATGATCAGAAAGCCATTATTTAGCCATATTGATTATACGAAGGAATTCTAACCTAGCTCTAGCAGTAGAAGATTCACCGGCTGCTGCTGATGCACCTTGAACAGGTGTGGTGACTGATGTAGATGGCGACAGTCTCGGGGATTTTGATAATGTGTCTCCTAGTGATGTCTCGGCTATTTCTGATTGTAATAGTGGGAAATTGGGTTCATTTCGTAAAAAATATTAATCATTTAATATGTTCATGTTATTGGTTCATTTTGTGTAATCATGTTTTATTATGCAATTGAATCACGAATCGACCACACAAGTTTTAAAAAGTCATTGATTAAATCATGTAATACCACATGTTATTATTATTACTTGTTTTTGTTATCTGCTAACGATCAACATACAACTCACGTTGGTGAGATTAAAGGGCCCCTGCCATCCAAATACAAGTTTATTCCTATTGGTGTGTAGCACTCCACACATCTCATATTTAGATATGTAAACTTCTGAATGTGATTCATAGATTTTGAAATGTTTTTTTGAAACATTTTTTTCCAAACTTGCTAAGCTTCACCGTAAAAATCCTCTAGGTCTCATTCCCCTTGTGACATCATCTGTCAGTCATCATTGAGCTAACTTGAGATAGTGGTATGTAACTTTGCCAAAGGTGACCACCTGTTACAATACGTAATACAATACCGACAAAAAAGTTGCTATGTCAGACATGCTGTAGCATTTAAAAATACATTTAAAAATATAGAACTGAAGTCAAGATTCCCGTTTCTATCACATCCGTCAGTGGCAATAAAACATTGTTTTTCCTATTTTAGGAGGTGACCATGATAACCATATGTTATTAAATTTCAACATTTCCAGTGATAACTTTTATTTAAAACAGCTCACTTCAAGCAATGCATTGGTTATCAAATACAAAATAATAATTTAGCTGGGTTAATGTAGTTACAGTTGCGGCTTATAGTCAAAGTCAAACACAGAGCCTCCTTTACAAGAATCGAACAAAACAAATAAGGTAAAATTATTTCAAAACCCACCACAAGAAACAAGGTGATGTGTTCTAAACTGTATGTCCTTCAGAAGCCCCGACTGTATCACTTTCAGCTTCACCGGCAGGTCATCTGCTTTCCCGTTAAAATCCAAACCGAAGTAGAAAGTATGCTTAGTATTTCGGATCAGCCTTGCATCGACATTCTGTCATTGGATATAATTAAGCGTTTATATTAATACAATTCGCATTAAGAGATGATAGAAAATAATGTAAATAAATGTAAATAAATGTATTTGTAGGGGATTACACGTGAATTATGGAAGATGAACAAGTAAGGATTATTCTAACTGCATTTTCATATATAATACATGACACTGGTACTATGGAAGGTGTGATCAAAGACAATTTACAGATGGAGTTAAAGCTATGTACTTGTCTTTGAAGAAGATTCTGAGCCGCCACATCGAGCATGAGAAATATTGGCCTCCCTTGCAGGAGAAAACAACCTAATAGCTCTGTATTACATACCGAAGAGACATTTACAGAGTAGTGTTATCGTACAGGTTACTGGTTCTAAAGAACATCGCCATTGTTTACAATCTCTGAGCGTCGAGCATGTGACGCAAAGGCAACCTAAATGTACAGGCAGTTTCGGGAAAAGGCGACGGACGAGAAAATCACAAACTTTTGGCGTTAAAGCGACGGCAAAAGGGGAAAACCAAGATTCGCTGACGGGTGGGAACGCCCTTCAGCGACAAAATCGGACGTTGTCTGGGCAGCGAGTAGGGCAATGTTGCAGGTACTCGCAAACAAACCGCCATCAACAGTCATCAACCGTCACCCTCAGGCCAAAATTCGCAATCCATCGTCGCACCAAGGTCGTTGCAATTTCGTTACTTGCCGCGCAATGTGTCGTCAGGGTTCGAGATGTGACGTCACTTGCCGTTGTTTTTCCGTCAATGTTTGTTGACAACAACAACGACAACGACTACCAACGCAATTGTGAAGAAGACCTCAAAGCGACTAGAGACGGAATCGCACGGCATGGACATGTCAATGAAATGAGGGTTGCGGTCTCCAACGATATCTGAACGGAATCACAACGATTTTTTTTGCCGCCACAACATCAGTTGATATAAATTTGCCGACGGACGCGACTGAAAATTTCGGCCGTCTGCGGTCTCTAGCGGATTCGTCAGCGACAATTGAAGGCAACACACGATGATGGGCGGGATATTCAATGTTGCAATTCGCAGCACGTAGCTTGCGAAACCCCCCTATTCGTCATAGTGTGAGCCGGCCTTCAACGCCGAAGCATGCAATCTTTATATAATAATGGTAGTTAGTTTAAGGGTCCACTGTCTTTCTTGAATGATGTGGTGAGGACTTACACTATTGTGTATTATCTAATACTCTCTCCACTCTTTCCACCTTGCTTTAAATTCTTATTTCCCTCTTTAATTCTCCCTTGCCTCTTCTCTTTTCCGTTGTCTTCTCTCTACCCCACTACCTAATTATTTCTATGTCCATCTTTTCCCCTTCTCTCTATCCTTCTCCGTCTCTCCCATTTTTCCTCTAATCTGTTTCTCTTTCCCCTCAGTGGGTGAATATAATTTGTTTCAAAATATTGTTATCCTTGTATTGTCAAAGATGGAGAGGGGACTCTCACCTCTGTAAGTGTGTTATTATCATTTAGTTGGCAAGTGACTTCCACATCATCATCTTTGACATTCATCTCATCGTCATCATCTTTAGCGGGTTGATAGTTTGCTTCCTTCTCGACTTTATGAACATCTCTCTGTGACAAAGTAATGTGATAATTCTATGTTTATAAAAGAACAAAAATGTCAGACTTCAGAATATTGCAATATTCCATGTACTACCGTTTAACTTACACAAAACACATTGTCCAAAAATATTTTATAGTTTGATGGAGGGGGGTAATAGCAGTACTATGAATAATCTATAGAAGTATTGATTGAGAGCTTTTAGAAGAATTTAACATTGACCAGGCCAATATTGGATTCAATATGAACAGGTTCAACATTTCATAAATTTGAGGTGTCACCACTTAGGTAGTCGTGGAAAGGGTTGTTGGGATTCAAATGGGATAGAATAGAAATGAGAGTGAGCGTAATCCTTCGGAGGTCTACTTGATATTGTAAAGAGGTCGAGAAAAGTAAGCGAGGTATTCTTTAGTTTAAAGACTGCAGAGAAGGGTGGGTGAACCAGGTCCGCATTAGTGACCTGGTCAAGTTCCACAGTCTTGTATGGACTACCCACATAGTGAAAGCGCAAAGTTAATGAACATTACACAAATAAGCCTGTAGAACCCAACCTTTGAAGATCAATTGAACCTTTGGATGAATTAATTTCTTTAACATGAATTTGTAGTCATGAAAAATGGCAAGAATTTAATTTTCATCTTTGATGCCAATAAAAATGAAGCCGGTCCAATCAAAGCATCATTATTTGCTTCGTGAGCAATGCATGATGAGTATTGATGAATGTAGGGTTTTATGAAGAAAGTATATTGTTTGAGATAACTTCCTTTGACAGATATTTATGCCATACCCAAGATTTTCCATGAGGTTTGTTGACCATACGAAACTCCAGCATCATTTCCCTGCTCTTTGGCATTATCGTTGGAAGAAAAGGCATGAAGGACATTCGTTTGCCTTTCATGGAGAACAGATCTTTAAGGAAGGCCAGAAGTCCTCTTGAAAAGTGCTCCAGTAAAATCTCCACATGGTTATATGTAACCATACAGGTTCTTGGGGTTTGTGCAATGCGATCAACTTCCCCTTCTGTAAAAAAAAAATGAAATGAATTGCACACAAAAAATAGAATTAGTAGTAGTAGTACTGGTCAATTGTTCTAGTAGTATGATTAATATTAGTTCTTTCTTTACAATCAGTATAAACATAATAATAATAATAATGATAATAATAATATAAAGTCCACTCGAAATTGTATAAAACCGAAAATGGAAATTCTTTTTACCCAATTGATCGTGAGCCCGGCAGCCACTGAGCAGCGCCAGATCGACGTTGCTCTAGCCCCTGTTTTAGTAAGCTTTCACTCGCTTTGCAGAAAGATTCTTCAGACATAATTATGTCATATTTTTCCAAATTTTGTGAGGAAAGAACTAATTCAAGTTACATCACCAATCATATTAGCTTCTCTGGAGATTAAAGTTGTAGTAGTAGTTGTAGTTGTAGTGATTTGCCACTCGCCACCTAGATGTCAATGGGTAACTGGCAATTTCTAGATTAATAATTATTGCTGTGTCTTTAGGAGGAGTAGCATTGATGCTGATGAATTTTGCGGATGAAACACAAATATCTATTATCATTATTATTATAATTATCATATATATTTATTATTATTATTTCTATAATTACTAATATCATTAATGATATTATTATTATTATCACTATTATAGTCAGCATAACCATTATTATTATAATTACCCCTCCTACTCCTGCTACTACTACAACTACTACCACTACTACTACTACTTCTACTACTACTACTACTAATACTACTACTACTACTACTACTACTACAACAACAACAAGTACTACTATCCATCCTGTTCTATAGCCTAGCCGAATTATCCCTTGTCTATTTATGACCCTTTACTCCACTCATTCGTTAAAGGGCTATCTGCTATGAAGCATTTAGTTTGATTTGATTTAATTTGCATTCCTGTGAAATGACAACTGGCTGGAATGCTCTTTATTAAGTTGGAGGGTATGCGATATTATAACACTGAATGTTCAAAATTAAAATATCTTCTGGTTTAGACATGCTAAATAATTTTAGGCTTTGGCTTTACCGTGATTCAAGGAGTACAAAACGACCTGTACATTTGTCGGATCAATGAGGTTGGCACAATGGGGCATCTTTAATCTGACAGGTTTTTCTGATTCAAACTGTAATCCTGATGGAAGACACTGGAAGCCATAGGTAACAAACGTCTCGTCGTGTCTCAGAGTAATTTCAGGTGGGATGTCTGTGAGAACATCTAAAGTTATCGTTTCACTCGAACCCTCTGGCAGTGCACCGGGAGGGATGCACAGAGTGAGTCCGTATGACGGAATATGTAGCTCTCCTCCAGTTTGGTCAAAAATCCCTTCAGAGTGGTATTTGTCTACGGTTAAAATCATTTGTAAAATTATCAACACATGTAACAATTATGATGCGAGGAGATCTTGCATTAAGAACCATGTACATATGAATAATAAATTCATTCTGTGTTTGAGATACTTTCAATGAAATATGACACAGCAGTGTCATATAAAGCCAGGAGACCCCTAAAAGTAGCTTTCTTTCACATTTACTCAATTCACGTTTACATGGAAATACATCGCCTTCGTTTTATGCAGTAATGAAGAAGAAAAAAAGAGAATGATAATGATAATAATAGGTGTCAGGACAATTAACTCATAGACAATCATCCCGGGGAACTACCAGCAGGACAATGATCCCCTCCCCCAAAGACAATTACCCCCCAGAAAATTACCAATAGGACAAATATCCCCCAAGGACAACCACCCCCAAGGAAAATTACCCCGGAAAATTATCGCTTTTCCTACTTTTAATCTTTCCATCCTTTATTTCATTTTCATCTTGTTCATAAGGGACTTCTGGGAGCTCGTTAGTATGAAGTGAGCATGAACGCAATTTGAAGAGATCAGGCATTGTATGCCTACATTTATACTCATAATAGTTGGCCCTGAACGATGCATCTTTAATATAATGCACCTATTAAACCATACTTGCCCTTTCATGAATTTAAATGACTAAATGTTATGCTCCTAGTCAAAATGTGAATGACTTGTTTGAAAAAATTGTTGTAAGGACAATCAGTTCGATAAGTAAATGAAAATTATATCGCATGCCCATCACATATTTTGGATGCTCTTTTTCTAAGTTCAGGTGACTAATTTGAAGGAGAAAGCTTTTGCAATGATAACAAATTTGAACGATAGAAAATGAAATTGAATTACAATTGGTTATATCGTATGCTCCTTATTTAAATTACATGAATCATTTGAAGAGCTTGTTGGATGAATAACAAGTTTGAAGGCTTCGAATTATAATTTGCTGTGACGATCACAACTTTCGTGAGTTTTGATGCTTTTAACATTAAACCGATAAACCAAATTGAAACATTGAGCGGGTAAACCGAGAATCATGTGATGAATAGAAACAATACGCATGGATAATCGTACATTGAAATCACTAAATTATACTTTTCTTAGGTATACTTTTGTTTGAATAATAACATAATGAAATAATCTTGCATGAAAATGTATCACTGTTTTGAATTGGTTTATCCTGGGTAACCATAGTAACCATACTCTCATCCCCTTTCAGCATCAGCTGTCAGTTGTACTTCTTTACAATAAGTCCCTTTGGTCACTCTCCAAGTTTCTACACATAAAATTTAAACTGCCCCTTTTACCTGGAGACAAAGTGTGAAGTGCTTGCAATTGTTCATCTACACCAGTAGCTTTTGAATCGTCACCTTTTCGGCAAATTGGCGGAAATTCAAACTCAGATCTTGTTTCCATGCTTGGTGAAGCGATTGCTTGTTCGGAGGTATCTGCTTCTGAGAAATTTTTGGGATATCAAGATCAAGAAGTAAACCAATAGAATTACAAATGCATTTTATAAAATATAACCCTCTCTCTTTTCTTTCTTTAGTGACGTACCAGACGTATCTATGAGTGATTGTAGTTCATACCATCGTCACATATCGTTTATACTTAATTATATAGCTTTAGACCGGAAATATATAATGTAATAAGACTATTTTTTTCTTTCTTCATATATTGTATATATGTTTTCTTGCAATAAAAGAACTTCGAACAGCTGTGAAAATTATCAATTCACTTTCCTTGGATTTCGATGAGCGTTTGATGCACTGTTTGCAGGTATACGAAAAGCATGTTTTTTTTATTTGACAAGATCATGAAGCATGACAAGTCCGGTTAACTTAATAGTCTTAGTTTTTTTCCTATTTCCAAGTGATTTACAAGGCCTTTTTACGATTCCACATTTAATAATAGATATTTACCTTGTTGGGTGTTTGTTTTACTTGCTGACATAGCCAACTGCCAATCTTCGTAACCGTGGTCTTCGGGGATACTTTGTTGCCTGAACCAAAAGTAATTTGTGCAATACGAACAATCATTTTAAAGGACAATTATGTTCTCAAAATGGCCTGCGACAAAAGGGCTTTCTTAATCGTAATTAAACTAGAGTTTTATAATGATATTCTTGGTAGGAGTGCTTACACATCGATGATGTCTGTAATTTTTTTACGGATATATTATTACCCCGGTCACCGGATTCAGGCTTTCCCTCAAGCAATGTACGAACATTCTCCACTCCCTGCTGAGCTTTCCAACAAGGCATTATTTTGTACACGTTTACAAAACTGAGCAAACTACAATTACATTTGTTTCCTACCGGGTACCAATTTAGCGCCTGCATAGAGAGTGGCGAATGTGGATTAATATCTTGCTAAAGTAAGTTAGTGCCGGGGTGGGATTCAAAACCTCAAACTTTGATTGAGTCAGGAGAACAAAAAACTATTCCATGGCAATACCATTACCAGTGTTATTCGAAAATTACTTAGCATCGTGATCCTAGTACAATCAATTTACTAAAAATGACATTATCAAATTAATTAAATTTTCAACAAGGTTCACATTTGTGGTTTCAAGAATGTTTAAAAATCAATATCATCATCATGACTAATTGGGATTTGTTTAAGTAGAAGTCAAAGTAAATGACTGGCGACGGAAATAAATATTACCCTTGAGTTCTACTTCCATCAGGGCGATTGGTCCTTCTGAACTCTCTTCTTGTGACGTGTCCCACCTCTTCGCCTTAGAAAAAGGGGATATTTACAAGGATCTATTTAAAATTCGCACTTCTTATATGTTAATAAATGATAACAGAATAAAAACATTACGTATGACTCAAAAGATGTAACACGTAGTATTGACAGTATTATTTTCATCCTTTTTTTACAATATTTATCCAACAACGATTGGGGTATAACATTTTCGTATAATATATTTCTATTGTCAAAAAAATGGATTTTAAAATGCATAAAGTTGCCATTCAATTCCTCAAAAATCAATCGTCATGATGATACGTATACATGGCATAAGACCGGGGCGTATCTATTGATTGTGAAGCTCTGGGGCAAACAACAACGCTTTCTACCTAAACTTTTCAGCTAAAATTACAAACCATATTTCCTCACTTTTTTCACAACGTGATAATTATATGATTTTTACTCGCGATTGGTGACCAAAGTTTGAATTACTATATAGCGAAGCATGGGAGCATAGTGGCCTTTTTTTGACAACTTTTACTCCAAGAAACACAATATCATTTGAATTTGTCTGTAATATTTATATACAGCTTTTTCAAACTAGTTCAGCAATTGATCGGTAATTTCGTCCTTTTATATAAAACAGAAAGACTATTGTCTGGTTCACCTTCAACGAACTGTATCATGAAAGCATTTAGCTGCTTTTTCGAATGTTGAACCTTTGATATTTTTTAATGCACTTGATCTCATTTGGGGTATACTTTTAATCGTGATCCTGATGAAACTTCTATGCTTGGAATCAAGTCAAAGAGACTTAAAATCTGAACATTAATTGACATGAATATGTGATATATGTTTATGTGGCTTACCATGTGACGAAACCTGATGCTCATCGTCTAGCACTGTGCTCAAACTGTAAAATGAAATACATATCGTTTAATAAATGTTCATTCAGTTTAATAGATGTTAGGTGTACACTTAATCTCTGAAATATTACAGGACAGAAAACTTGAACTGAATCACATATCTGCATGTTTTTCATGATTGTACATTACATCCATAACCACATGGAGAAGAGCATAATTATGTCAATTTCATTTAAATGGGCTATCCGCTGTATATATGTTTCATTGAACATGTATCATGCATATTTAAATACGTTGGTATTTTAAAGGAAATATACATATACATAAACACACGCAGAGAAACATATCGACTGTTTAATAGGTAATTCACTTTGAGAAATATGTGTATTTAGAGATGAATTTATTATAAATTTAAAGGCTTTCGCACCTGCTTACAGAGTCACTTCTTATACTAGGCGTTCTGGTTCGGCCTTTATAAACTCTCCCTTCCCATTGTCCTTGGGTGATCTAAAGAAAAAAGAAGAAACAAATCGATCAATCAGTCAAATTGTATAATTATGATTGCAACATGATAACGAATTTAACTGTGTATTGATCATCGATCACACTCCTGACGACGGATAGTCAACCTGTTCGAAACGTCGAGCCCCGCCACTCATCCTCTCCAAGCGCTTAGTTCTCCTTAGAACTATAAGCTATTAAAGAAAGATAACCAACACTCTTTTTCAAGAATATACCAACAGTCCTTCTCAGGACTACAAACTCTCAAGAAAGATTACCGAGAGTCCTTTTCAGGACTCCTCAATCCTCTCTCTCTCTCTCTCTCTCTCTCTCTCTCTCACATGGTGCACCCGCAAACCTACTGTATATCTACATCACCGTGCAAGCCGATACTTACAAGCAGCATTATTAGTATTATTTCTAATTATGATAGACATTCTGAAACAATAAAAACATTATATTTTAACTCAAGGCGATGTTGTAGGTGTAATCAAATTTCTTAATGGGTCGGTAACGCACGTATGTTCGTACAGGTTCGTAAAGTATACAAACCGTCTAGGAACATTCGTTGAAATAAATTACAGAATCAACAATGCCCGGATCAACTCACCTCCGACCCCAAAGCATGAAGGCCTACTGTCGGGGCGGTCCTTATTTGTTTCAGGTTTTTCTTTAGAGAGAAGGTAGAAAGTACGAAGACTGTTGAAAGATGTACATGTATTTCAGCCTTGTTAATCAATCGAATCCGAGTAAAAAAATTAATTGCACAATCCCTATTTTGTTAAGTTCTTTATGTCCGACGGTTTAAGAATTAGTTTAATTGTGCTTAAAGGTAAAGACCAGTTATGGTCGTGCGATTGAATTGTGAAAGAAACGTTGTGGAATCGATCAGAAAAGGTTGATCATCTAGCATCTAGCATCTATCAAAATGATAAGAAATTTGGCCCATTCTTCGTAAAGTTACAAGCACTATACACAGAAAGATGTATATGGGACTACCCTATATCTCTCACAGGACCATGAGAGAAACAAATTTATCAAATATATGAATTAGTAGACGGTTTCCCGGCAAATTTTGTATCATCATGTATTAGTCAAAACATATTCTTTCTAATGATTGGTAATGAGAGCTTCCATTTCATTTTTTGAAATTGGGGCGTTACCAATACTGGTCTTTACCTTTAAAATCTAGTGCATTCTTACCCGCTCTTCGTCCTTGCTCTAGAACAGGGGTCAAATCTCCTGAATCGCTCACGGACATCCACACTTCTCTTAAATGATCGTCTGCTAGGGAAACGGAATGCAACAAGCCTTTCCAATAGCGGATCATGACGATAGCCGCTTTTTGATTTGGGGTATTGACCCCAGTTTCATCATGCTGTCTGCTTCTGAACTGGATGCTGTCAAGTGTCTGGTAGGACAAACCCAATGCTAGACCAAGATGGTAGTACTGATCAGTGTTTATCTCTTTTGTTATGAATTCGTAACTCGGAGTGTCTTCGGTGTTGCTATACATGTAAATAGAAATACAGGACGAACAGAGAGAGAGAGAGAAGAAAAAAAAGAGAATACCGTTATTTCACTGATAAGTAAAGCTAGATAATGTCATGACCTAGTGTCCAAACCAGATCTCAGGGAGGAGATACTCTAGGGGGGAATACTAACAATATAAGACATACGAGGTTTGCCGCTCCAATGGGTCACTTTTTCACACAAAAATCCCTAAACATGGGCCCGTTTTTTCAAAATTTGAACAAATTTCGGGTGTTTGTCATAAAAAAAATTGTGAAAACTGGGCCTTTATTTCGAGAAAAAACCCTAAAATGACCCTTAGACATGGGTAAGGGTTTCGAGGCTTGAGCGGCACATCCCCGTCCAAACCAACTATGAGTTTGGTCACGAATGGATTTGGAGAAGAGTGAGTGACCTTAGCCACAGGTCGTCGAGTTTGGAGTGGTTGCCATTTCAGTTCAACCTTCGGGTCTGATACATGGACGTACATTCCGCATTTAATTTTAATTGACAAGTTTGACCTCTCTCCTCTGCACACCATCTTGTTTGGTGATAATTATGTGCCCCTATTCAACATCTTCAAGATGAGACCTAACTAAAAATCGAAAAAACAAAGAAAACGCAGCTCGCACAATATTCTTGGTTGAGAGGCCAGATAGTTTTCATCTCAAGCATTGCATTTGTGAATCTGTTATCTGCTTATTTATCCAACAATAAGTTTTGGTCAACTCCGAATTAAGGATTTTGGTTTACCTCCTTGATAGTTGTATCGTTTATTATGTATGCTCGGTTTATTTAAGGTTAAGCCTCTTCCTGAAAATGCTAGGAGCATTTGGAGCAGGCGCGCCGGAAGCAGTTTGGGATTGGGGTGGCAAACATTCCAGGGGGCTCACCTTCCAGGGGCAGTGACGTAATGAGAAAAAATGTTCGGAAGGGGGGGGGCAGACGAAAAATCTGCATCACCACCAGTCTTACACGTTACATGCAGGTCCCGCAGAACGTTTTTTAAAGTGGAGTATTAACGATCAGGTAGAGCGTAAATTGGCGTGGGGTCCAGGGCATGAGCCTCGGCAGGGGGTCAAGGGGCTGAGCCCCCGGAAGCTCTGGGGTTTTAGGTATTTTAGTACGGTTAGATGAGCATCCAGGGCCCCTCTTTAAGGCTATTGACGTGTTCCAGGGGGGGAGGGAGAGCCCCCAGAAGCTCAGAGGTTTTAATATCTAACTACGGTCAGATGACCATCCAGGGGCCGCCTTAGGGCCCTTGGTGGGGTCCAGGGGGCAGAGCCCCCGGAAGCTCAGGGGTTTTAATATCTAACTACGGTCAGATGAGCATCCAGGGGCCCGCCATAGGGCCCTTGGTGGAGTCCAGGGGGCAGAGCCCCCGGAAGCTCAGGGGTTTTAATATCTAACTACGGTCAGATGAGCATCCAGGGGCCGCCTTAGGGCCCTTGGTGGGGTTCGAGGGGGCATAACTCCCGGAAGCTCAGGGGTTTTAGGTATTTAATAACTGTCAGATAAGCATCCAGGGGACGGCCTTAGGGCCCTTGGTGGGGCTCGGGAGCGGAGCCCCCGTAAGCCCTGGGGTTTTAGGCATTCAATTACGGTCAGATGAGCATTTTTTATACCTTATTTGTAACATTGGCAGGTCACTTATTTTTTCTCTCCGTCTTTCCTTCTTTTTCTCTTTAACATACTTTTTCAAAAAGTGAGGGGGGGGGGGCTCGAGCCCAGCCACTTTGCAGACCATGACATAAAGGCTTCTAAATAAAGCATTTTTCGCCCGACTGTAATTTGGGAATGTCTTTTTTTCCAACAAACGCATAAAAAGGTATGACTTACAAAAAAATGGAGAACAAATACCGGAAAATCATGTCATAACAGCAACATTTGTAAATCACTGGTATCGAATAAGAAATACATCCCCCCCCCCCCCATCAGTACGCCAGCGTTCAGGGGCTCGTGTCTTCTCACCCCTATAACAAAAAAACAGACACGCTTTCCCATTCTCGCACAATATGTCCACGATATACGCGTATCGCTATTATAAAGACCTCCATTGCTAAATACCGTATAGGTGGCATGCGCAATGTTTATGAAATTTAATTCCTGTGAACTTTCCTTTTCTTTGAATGGAATTGTTTATGTGATTTAATTCAGGTTTTTATTATTGTTATGTTCTTTTGGGTTAAAAATACAAACCATGTTTACTCCTTTACTGCTTTTTTTTTGAGGGGGGGGCGTTTTGGGGGGGCAAAAATGTGTTTTGCCCCCCCACTTTTTTGACTGGGGGGGCAACTGCCCCCCCCCCCCCCTGCCCCCCCCCCCCCCCACTTCCGGCGCCTATGATTTGGAACACTTTGAATTTGATTTGTCACTTAATCATTTTGATTGTCTGTCCAGTTAGGTAGCCTAATCAGACCGGACTGGATGATTTCGGTGTTATTGGTCGACTTGGTCGCCCGGTAGAGGATGTAATCATCTACAAATAGCATTGTACTCAAGATGTTTCCATTGATGTTGTTGATATAAAGAGGAGGAATAGCGGGCCTATGGCAGACCCCTCCGGGACGCCTGACAATACTTCAGCCGAGTCTGAAGCATTCTACATTAATTAAGTTTTAAGATCTTGATGTCAGTGTGTTCTCGATCCACTGCAAAAAGTGTACCCCTTGATGACTAAACTTTTTGTACTGGGTTTGAAAAGAGCCAGATTTTTGGATTTGTCTCTAATAGTTATTTCAATAATACAATAATACTTTATTAATTTATGTTGTGTAATGGTGTTCATATTTTCCAGCTGACACCATCGACATTTAATTTCCATCTTGCTGATGTCATATTTGAATAAAAGTAATAATAATATTGGTTTAGTGCATAACACATTAGGGAAAAAAGCATAGCAGTAAAAGTAATCAGCGAAAAAGAATTGTCACAAAAAGTTCTGAATGTATATAGAAATTTATGTTTCTAAGAGTAATTTTACCTGAAGTCAGTATTTGATCCAGGGACCGTCTCATCTAGGGTTGGGAGTATGTCGGTGGAGAATCCTTGGAGGGAAATGATAAAATTATCGAGTAAACTCACTTTTCTCATTGGAACAAGAATAGTTTTAATTGATAATAATTGGGGATGATAATTGCGTTTAAAAAAACATACATAATATTCACAAATCTATATATTTCATTCTTTGTTCTTTAATGTCCTGTGCAATTTATTTTTTGTCTACTATAAAATCACTCACATATACTTTTTTTTCAAATTCACAATATTCCCAATTCACAAACATAATGACAAACATGCAATGATCCTGGATTCCATGAACATGGTAGAATTGAAACTTGTTTAAACGATAGATGCTGTTGTTTACGATATATTTTGAGAAAGAAGGAGAAATAGGAGAAAAAAGGAGAAGAATTAAAAGAAGAAGATGAATTAGGAGAAATAGTAGATGAACAAGAAGGAGGAGTAGGAGAAAGAGGAAGAGGAGAACAATGAGGAGGAGGAGAAGAAGATTGACGAACCAGTCCGTATAGCTACGAATGCCATGCTGGTGTTTGGTTGGTTGGTACTAGTTGCTGAAATCGAAATGTTAACCATCTGCATTCTGGCATTGGTGTCCGTTGTGATGGGCATCGAAACTAGTGTCTTCTGCAGGTTGAATAATTCTGTCGCAGAGATGATCTGATAAAATATTATATTGATATTATTTAGTGTTTATTTCTCCCAACATCATTGAGGCAATGTGAAAGACGCTGTGGACGGATTTACGACACCATACTTGCACCTGCGCCAATTGCTCCGTTATAGTTTTCTACAATAATCTACTTCAACCATGGGCCCAGCACTAAATCTAGACCTACACCCTAACCATTACCGTACACCAAACCTAATACCCAAACACCCCCTGACACTTAACTTACAATTTAGGCTAAATAGAACCAGTAGCGAGTGCAACGTGAAATAAAAACCTTATGCATATTATATATATAACCCTACATGGTACATTAAGTGGACATCAACCCTAACCCTAACCCTAACCCTAAACCTAAACCTAACCCTAACCCTGACCCTAACCCTAATCCTAACCCTAACCCTAATGTCTACTTAATGACTCATTTTTCACTCCAAATGTCCCTCCAATGACGCCTTTAGTCAAATTACATATATAGAGAGAGATATATTAACAAATTGGGCCTTCTATGAGAAATAAAACGTAAAACTGTCCTCCTAATGACAATGTCTACTTAATGAATCATTTTTTCACTCCAAAAGTCCCTCTAATGACGCCTTTAGTAATATATATATATATATATATACAGTGCTACCTAGAAAAAACGAAAACGAGAATCATCGATGTTTTATAATAACTTAATCACAATTATAATTAATAAATGACACATATTTGGAAAGCTAAGATCCTCCTCTTTAATTTGATGCAACTCATATTTCACGCATGAGTGTTTAAAAGCAATTTGAAGAGAGGAAGCCAACAAATCATTTGGCGGGCGGTATCTAAATTTTAAAGGGAAAATCACATTTCTAGAAACTTCAATTTCTCCCCTTTCATATAAGACCTCAATCAGGAAAAATGAGCCAGGAATTACAAAGTTATGTTTGTTTGAAGTAATGCTTGCATTTCCATAATTTGGTCAAACGGGTTCGTTTTTACTGGCTTCGTGCCGTTGCAACGAACAGAGTTGACAAAAGACTTAACTCCGTTTCGTTGACGATCAGCCATGCACAAAGAAGATGAAAGACCTGATGCATGGCTTATCTTCACCGAAACGGAGTTAAGTCTTTTGTCAACTCTGTTTGTTGCAACGGCAGGCAGCCAGTGAAAACGAACTCGTTTGATCAAATTATGGAAATGCAAGCATTTTTTTTTAAACAAACAGAACTTTGTTATTCCTGGCTCATTTGTCCTGATTGAGGTCTCATATGAAAGGGCAGAAATTGAACTTTCTAGAAATGTGATTTTCTCCTTGAAATTCAGATACCGCCCGCCAAATGACTTTTTGGTTTCCTCTCTTCCAATTGCTTTTACTCACTCATGCGTGAAATATTCATCATATGAGTTGCATCAAATGAGAGAAAAGGATCTAAGCTTTCCAAATATGTGTCATTTATTAATTATAATTCTGATTAAGTTATGATAAAACATCGATGATTCTCGGTTTCGTTTTTTCTGGGACGCACTGTATATACATCATCACTGCTGAGAAATCCACCATCCTAAACTCTAGAACCGAACTCATTTCCACATGTAAACATAAGACAAAGTTTCTACTCTCTGAATATGGTTAAACCCCTCCCCCCCCCCCCCCCCCCCGTACCACCATGACCTTTCCTCTTACCCTTAAGCCACGAAATTCCACTATTGTATTATTGCGTTCACCCTTACTTGGGTATTCCTGTGTCTCTTTTGTATTCTTGCCTGACTGCACATGAGTGTTTTTAACTTTGCTATGTATAATGTACTTAGTTGCTGATGAACCTTCTGGCGAAACAGTCTCTATAACTCTTACCAATAAAGTTTAACCTTCCAACTCCTATATCTACATTTGCTCCTAAAGTTGAGCACTGTCAGAAATTGCAGTTTTACTAAACTTGCTTATATATATATATATATATATATTTGTGTGTGTGTGCGTTGTGTATTAATATACAGTGCGTCCCAGAAAAAACGAAACCGAGAACTATCGATTTTTTTATCATAACTTAATCACAATTATGATTAATAAATGACACATACTTGGAAAGCTTAGCTCCTCCTCTTTCATTTGATGCAACTCATATAATGAATATTTCACGCATGAGTGAGTAAAAGCAATTGGAAGAGAGGAATCCAAAAAGTCATTTGGCGGGCGGTATCTGAATTTTAAAGGGAAAATCACATTTCTAGAAAGTTTAATTTCTGCCCTTTCATATGACACCTCAATCAGGAAAAATGAGCCAGGAATAACAAAGTTCTGTTTGTTTAAAGTAATGCTTGCATTTTCATAATTTGATCAAACGAGTTCGTTTTCACTGGCTGCCTGCCGTAGCTTCAAACAAAAGAATTAACTCCGTTTCGTTGAAGATCAGAACTTTGTTATTCCTGGCTCATTTTTCCTGATTGAGGTGTCATATGAAAGGGCAGAAATTGAACTTTCTAGAAATGTGATTTTCTCTTTAAAATTCAGATACCGCCCGCCAAATGACTTTTTGGATTCCTCTCTTCCAATTGCTTTTACTCACTCATGCGTGAAATATTCATCATATGAGTTGCATCAAATGAAAGAAGAGGATCTAAGCTTTCCAAGTATGTGTCATTTATTAATTACAATTGTGGTTAAGTTATGATAAAACATCGATAATTCTCGGTTTCGTTTTTTCTGGGACGCACTGTATATATATATATATATAAATATTACTAAAGGCGTCATTAGACGGACATTTGGAGTGACAATGTATATATGATACAAACATCCACAAAGACGAAAGTAAAGGCATATCCTATACAAATTTCACTGCCAGTAAATTCTTGGTATTAGCAGGCCGTTAACATTTTGACTAAGAAAATCGCTTTGCATCTCCACACTTACATCTAGCAACTTTTTAAAATATAATAGAGAAAGTACAAACATCATAGATATCGAAACACAGCAACCAAAATATATTGTTACCTTCTTTTCCCCCATGCATTCCAGCACTATATCACTTGACTCGGGTTCAAGAACAAAACATCCTCCAGGATGTACCTGACGGTAAAGCAGATCTTCTTCTTCTTCCTGAATTTTCTGTTTAAATTGAGAGAAAAAATACACATGTATACACAAAATAATTTGACAGAATGTTTGAAAGTATATGATTTTACCGACTATTATTCACTGTACAATTGCTGCATGATTTGGTAGATTTGATTAACAGTACATATTGCATATAATGCATTTGGGCATCATTTTCTGAGATATTTTCCTCAAAATATTTTTTGTGTGACATTTTGTTGACATATTTTTGGTTGAAATGACTATGAATTCAAAATATTTGTCATTCCGTTCTCGACAAAACGTGCAGCAATCGAAGTCATTGTTCACTTATCTAAAGAAAACAGTGTGTTTCGTTGTTTGTTTTTCACGATATGCCATGCAAGTAATCAAACAGAATTTCCAAATTTTCATAGACAATGAAAATAAAGAACTCTGAAACGATATCAGAAATATTTGTCTAGTGATAAAATCTCACAGAGGACGTTGTAAGCTTTATGTTTTTACCCGAATAAACACAGAATTTTACGAGATTGAAAATCATAACAAATGAAAATATAAAAAGTTAGACATTTTGAGATACTATTTGTCATAACAAAAAGGTAACCACCCACAGCTTTGCAGTAGGATAGAAGTTGTTTATAAATATACGTATATATACGTATATATATATATATACAGTGTGAGAATATAAAAAAATTGACACCTAGAAAAATGCTAATTATTTTTAAAAAAATCATGTATGAACAGTAAATTATTATACATCTTATGAAAGAGTGTTTTATCCCGAATCATTTAATATCCTTTTGTGTGGTATGTGTTCACGCTTGGATGAACAGGAGGCATGGTTTGCGACAGTTCAAAAATCGGCTTGCGCCAAAGTTGCTTATGTGATATTTGAATAAAACAATCGGGATATGGGTATTAATCCGGTCTTTGCAGATCCAAATAACATCCTTAACAAAATTAATCATGCCACACATCGAATATCAAATATAAACGAATATTTGTACGCGTGTGTGTGTGTGAGTGTGACTTTGCTTCTGCAAACAAGCATATGCAATGCATTTCATTTGATACATTTAATTCATTCTCTCACACTGCTAATCCCAACATAATACATGATGTAGGCATCACTTTGGCGCAAGTCGATATTTGCACTCTCGTAAACAATGCCTCCTGTTTATCCAAGCGTGAACAGATACCTCACAAGAATGATACCAATTGATTCGGGATAAAACACTCTTTTATAACATGTATTCTAATTTACTGTTCATATATAGATGATTTTTACAATAATTAGCAATGTTCTAGGTGTAAACTTCTTTTTGACTCACACGGTATAAATATACATATACTGTTTCCAATTGAATTTAAACAACTTTTTCTAACCTTTCTTTACGAAATGATGTGACTTGATAGATAAAGATTATATCATCTCGGAAGCTTACTGATATCAAACCCTTAAAAAGTTTGAGAAAGCTTTTGATTCGATAGAATGCAACTTTTTAGATGTATGTTTAACCAAATTGGGATTTGGGTGTACTTTCAAATCCATGATGAAAATGATGTATAACGGCATTGAGAGTTGTGTCATAAAAAATTGATATTCGTCATCACTTTTTACTTTACAAAGGGGGGTTAGACAAGGATGTCCTCTGTCTCCCTACTTGTTTTTAATCAGAGCTGAAATTCTTGGTATCATGTTTAGACAGAGTACTCAAATGGAGGGTATTAAATTTAAAGGCAATGAAGTGATGATAAGTCAATACGCAGATGATACTCTTATTTATCTTGCAGCCACTGAACTTTAACTCTAGAATTGCTTCGATATTTTATCGTTGTACTCAAATATTTCTGGTTTGAAAAATCAATGTTAATAAGAGTAAAATTGTGAGATTGGGAAATTTTACAGGTATGTTATGTAATTATTTGATTGTCGAATGGGTCGATAATGTTATCAATTACTTAGGTATAAATATTCCAGTTGATTTTTTTTTATCAGATATCTATTCAATCATTTTTTAGGCTAAGATAAAAGTAGTTAAAACACTTTTTAAGGTATGGAACTGTCGAAACTTGACCCTACTTAGGAAATTACAGTACAATGTAATTTAATCACTAGTTATACCTAAATTTGTTTGTTTACTTAGTAATTGCCAGATCCACTAGATAGTGTTTTTGTTACATTGCAAAGGATGTGCTTTGATTTTTTATGGAGTGGAAAAACAGATAGGATCAAAAGAAATATTATGTTTAATACATATGAATATGGGGGTGAAAATGACCCTCTTAAGAGCTTTTGTAGTGCACTCAAAGTTGCATGGGTAAAGAGAGTTTTGAATAAACAAAACAAGGGTATTTGGAAAAACTGTTTTTGAATGCCAAATGAAACATCATGGGGATGAAATCGTTTTTAGTTGTAACTTTCAGGCGGGAGATATACATTCCTTTTCAATAAATAAATTATGGTTGGATGTCTTAACGGCATGGTCTTCACATAAGTACTACAATCCGGTTAGATTCAAGGATATTGTGTCACAAGTTATATGGAATAACTCTGCCATCAAAGTAGACGATAGAATTTTATTTTATAGAAAATGGTATGATTCAGGAGTTAAATATGTTCACGATATTTTAAAAGAAGATGGTAGTTTCAAAACATTTTCCGAAATTCAACATGATTTTTAACTGAATTTAATTCAATTAATGAATTAAAGTGCTATTGTTTATGCAATCAGGTCAACTTGAAAGAAAGTTTTTACCCAAAGAATTTATAATCCTAGCTTTGAAGATAACAAACCTAGTACATTTTTGTCCAAAAAGAAACCTTCTAAATTTTGTTATTTGTTATATATGGAAAACAAATCATTGAGTTTGGAAAAGACAAACCATTTGAGAAAATGGGAAGATGATTTTAATTTAAGTCTAGAGAATTGAATTCAATGGCAAGACTGTTTTCTTAAAGCATTCAAGACAACTTTAAATACAAAAATTCGAACATTCCAATTTAAATTCATTCACCGGAAAATTGCTACCAACGAATTTCTCTTTCGTATTCGTATAATGACCTCACCAATATGTAATTTTTGCCAGAGGGATAACAGAATTTGATGCATATGTTTTTTTCCTGCCTAATTGTAGATAAATTTTGGACCTATGTTTACAAGTGGTTATGTGAGTTAAAAGTAATTATTTTACCACTTTCTAAACTAGATATCTGCTTTGGCGTACACCCAGGAAACATTTTTGTAAACACAGTTACATTTTATTGTAAATACTTTATTAAAAAAACCTAATATTTTGATAAAATGTTGATTTTCAGTAAGTTTCAGGCAGATATGCTTTACCTTGAGAAAATTATACGAATTATTGCTTTACGTAAAGGAAGACTGCATGTTCATCTTAAAAAATGGAAACCCATAGTGTAGTTTAAAAGGTCGTACTCATTTCATTTGCCTTCATCCAAATATGTCCACGTTTATGATTCTGACTTATGTACTATTATAATATGGAAGTTATTAATTTGTACAAATATGAATGTATTTTTGTTGTTTTCTTGTCGATTATATCTCTCTTGCCATAGCTTAATCATTGCCCTTGCCCTTTTTTCAAAAGTAGTAGCGATCACGTTTACCTGCACAATGTAAGGTATGTCTTCATGTATATACACCCGGAGTGCGATGTCTTCCCCCTGTGCCATGTCAATGGGAAGGAAAGGGAAGCACACCATTCGTTTACCAGAAGCATGATAATGAAGCTCTATCGGTATCCAAAGCTGTACCTTGTCCTTAATATTAGATGCGGCATCTATGATGAGGTTGATTTCCCTTTCTTTAATTATACATTGCGTGTCACTACCATCACCGGACTGTTCACGGTGAACTGTAAACAATTGCATATTGACAGGACAAAACATTCAAATATAAATCGGTTTTAAAATACGTTAATGTTTCTTTATTTTTGTATGACCCTAATTGGTTTGGTGACTTTATCTTAAATTTGTTGCTAAATGCTTCGTTTGCAACATACCCGCGAGGTAAGTTTATGATAAATTGAAGAAATGATGATGTAAAATGGGCATTTAATAAACAAAAAAATTATAAATAGGTGAGTGAGGAATGCATACAAAATAATCTTAAGAATTACAGCGCATTTTCACTAAAATTTAAAACATTGACTAATCATTTAACTGTTTCACTGCGCCAAGCAAGAGAGTGACTTGAAGTTAACATAATCCGGCGACCCGGGATCGAAACCAAGTCGATGCGCTAGTGCCCTTTGGGGCCTTTGGTAAGGCATTAATCCTCATTACCAGGTCCCTCAAAGAAGACCTTTAGCCGTCGGTCCTCTGGTTGCTTACTAACAAGCATTTATGCTTTCTTAGCAGTCAGGTAAAATAACCACTACTACTACTACTATTACTACAACATGGCAAATCTCGAAAAGTTTTATTTTGTATTTACATCTGCCTTGCATCCTCCTATTGACAACTAACCTGAGGTTGATTCAGTTTGTTTCCAGATAATGTCAGAATGAACATCGTTTGACTTCAGCAATGTTGCGGCATGAGGGAGACTGAGTGTTGTAGGCTGGTTCTTGGAAAAGCGCCACTGTGCAGGGAATGTGATTCCAATACCATGGCCTGTAAGAAACTCACTCTTTCGGTGAGGTGGGGGATCATCAGTAACTAGAGCTAAAGACACATCGTGGCAAGTGCCAGCCTGGACTGTCCTTGGTGGAATCAACATTGTGACGTCACAGCTATCCAAATGTAGGATCCCGCCTTCACATCCAATACTGCGATGCATTTCAGTAGATCTTGCACTCTGCAGATCTATTTTTACGGAAAAGGGAACAAGGTAATAGGAATAGGTGAATTGTATCATCTGATGATAGCTTGATGATTAGTCATTCCATATCACACAAATGGATAACCTGAAACGGACATCGTCTTATCGACGCTGTACGGATGATAAGTAAACGAATCATCGAATTTGTTTTGAAGGCGGAATAACGCCGTCCTTTCTACCTTTCTCTTACCTAAAAGGGGATATTACATTCTAAAATATGGATTTTGTAGAAATATAGAGCGCAGAAACCAATGCCTTTGTTTAAACCTTTGCGATATGCATAAAACGGGGAAGGGAGGGTAGTATTTTCCTTCATTAACCTTGGGAACAATCTTAGTGAGAAGTAAAACCATTCAAAATTAGATGAAATACGTACCCCGTAATGTATGAACATCATCTTCGGATAAGCTGCCAAAAGAATTTTAAAAAGTGTATCAGTTTATAATTGTGGTGTATAACCTATCATACATCAATGTTTTACGCCAAAGTATATTTGGTTTATATTACAGTCATGTATCAACATTGTTTTGATTATTGGGACTTAAATGTCATGATGCACAATTATAATTGTTTAAGGACTGATGTTTACAGCGAAATGAAATAGGTAGTCGACAAATCTTATGAAAAATTAAAATCGAATCTTTCAAAAGATACTTTTATAGTAAATATGTACATTTATAACGCAGATAATTTCCGTAAGTTTGTTTATTGGATTTTGAAGAATTAAATCTTGATTCATATTTTACAGGGCCTGGTTAAGTTATTGTTATAATTTTCTCACCTACGGAATACCATTTGCACAATGCGCTCCTCTCTGACATACTGTACCGGGGTAAAACCGTTGTTATCCTTGATGTCGACCTTGGATCCTTGATTTATAAGCAACTGTATCAGAGCCTCTGCGGGGGATATGTCATCATCGCTCTCTTGTTGTATCTATTTCGAATAATGAAAACGGTAAAAGAGCTAGATTATTGTGAGAATAAACGAACAAACAAATAGACTGTCTAGATTAAATGCTTTTTCTACACTGATACCAGTTTTCCAAATTTACGATAACAGGGAATAATATCCTTATATTTGTATTAAGTTTATACTTGCAGCAATCTATTTACATGGCACTATCGGCTTATAAAAAGGTAAATAAATCACGCGCGTGCACACACACGAGTGTGCATTTGTGTGCTAATTAGATAGACTAACAGTTCAAAACAAGAAATATCTTACCTGCTTCAAAGCTGTCGTCACTTCAACCTGTCTTTTCTTACAGTGGCATAGTCTGATGGCAACATGTAAGGGGGTCTGGCCATCGTGTGACTGAGGATTTATACCAGCACCTAGTGATACCAACTCTTCAACGATTGATGTTAGCCCGCTTACAGTAGCAATGTGCATGGGTGATAGACCAGCACTGTCGATGTGATGTATATATGATACATCCTGTGGAACAAAAATATAAACAAATAAACAAATGAAAAATGAAGGATTTCAAATACTGTTACGTAATGGTGATGTACCCTCTATGAATATTAATTTGGTCCCTATGTAAACATATATATGTATATACACACATACGTTTTCATCATATACTTTATAAAATTATGATGAGGCTATCCATACGATACAGTAGAGGACATACATGATGACAGATGACTACTATCATTATCATTTTATAATAATGTGATATACATTAACTATTGGCTTGTTATAACTATCATAAAAGAGAAGATACTTATTTAGGATTACTTTCAGCAGGCCTTATAGCAGAACTGCATAGGGGAGTAATTGTAGATCAAGAGTACAAATTATAGGTAGTGGGGGGGGGGGTATAGTGTGGGTGACGGCGGTACTGATGGTAATGCATCGGCTATATGACAGAAGTCATATATATTCATTAAGCGCATAACAAATTAAAAATTTCTCTATGCGCTTTACAATCATGACAAGTTTGAATATATATAAACAACATAATAAATAACAAAGTAGATAAGCAAATAACAAAAAATATTTATGAGAAAGTAAGCCAATTCACCAATAATTACACCTAAGTAAAACTATTTGACACTACATATTACAAATTCAACAAACAGACACCCATTTATGTCGAACCAACCTCCTAAATAATAATAATAAACGTACAGCTGCATATACCTTATCAAGAAGAATCCGTGCAGTATCAGCATTACAAGAGTTTAGTGCTATACTTATCGGTAACTGGCCTCGTCTAGAACGTCTCGTGCTCAAAATTGCTTTCTGGTCCAGGAGATCCTTCATTATTGATACATCCCCACTGTATTAAAACAAGGAGACATATGGCACTGGTTTTTTTTAACTTATACCAAATGTGTCCACAAATGGAATTATGTTTACTCACTTCAAACTTGTATTTTTAGGATCAGGACTAATCATATTTTTGAGAAATGCAAATTCTGGACCTTAATCTATCTCCTTATTTATTCACCAGATATGAATACTTTGAGTTTTTACAATTTTATTGTGAACTATAGCATATCTAATAACTGTGATATAAAACTCATTTGCTATTAACTATGTTGGGTCATTAAGAATATGTTTCAGAGATTATTCATGCAAATTGTTGAGTTTCTATCTTGAAAAATACAGATTTTGTATCCCTTGAAAGTGAAAATAGCTTTAAATTAGGGTTTTGACAATAACAAGTTTTTATTTCAATAGGTAAAATGCTTTTTTTCTTAGGTCAAACTTATTTTATTATAACAACTGATGATATAAGGTAAATACATGCAAAACAAATTGGGAACCAGTGCATTGCCTAATAATTTTCATATGGCATACCACTGATGTTTCGGATGTTTCACACTGTTAACATTATAACTTAATCAAGTTAATTGCTTTTCTTTAGGTATTATTGACCTCAATTACATTAATTGTTTGCAGAAAAATACTTCTGTAACATTTTTGAAAACAAATTGTGCAGTTTTAATTAGTTTAGCACATACATGTATACCAAGTTTGTCTTCATCGACCACTCAATTTATGTAAGGTATATTATTCATTTCAAGAACGTGTACCGGTAGTTAAAAATGCTTATGTGATCTAACAGAGTGAAATATGAAGCTAATAGCAATTGTAGTCATCAAAACTCGTTAGAAAATTTACTTAGAAACATACTCTTTATTGCATGTTATGAACAACAGTGTGAAATGTATACTATGGTTTGTTTCGGATGTTACACGATGTTAACATTTCAATCAGATCATCAATTTCGACAAACTCTACAATAGAGATGTTTAATCAGCTTGCTAATGTTCTTTGCCTTCAACTATATAGTGTGTCATTCAATAATATCACTAACACATACATGCATGTAAGGACTGAAACATTGACAAACCTTTAAAAAAATAAAACTATAAAAAAAGTACCCCCAGTCATGTAAGTACGCGGTAATAAGAAATAAGTGAATCCTAATGTATGTACATCTCGAGAATTAGACATTTTGATGTATTTTAAAATTGTGTATGTTTTAGGTTATAATACTACTGTAGTAACAATCATCCTTTACCACTATTTGTATTTAGAGGCTGTTTCAAACGACAATATGTTTTAATGCTCTCAAATAAGTATTTATTTATTTATTTAATTGATGACCGATTGATGAATGGATGGATTGATTGGTTGGTCGGTTGGTTGGTTGATAGATCTTAGCTCTTGCTGTGCCTATATTACAGGTGACAAACAATATACAGTGTAGGTTAAACATGTACCGTATTTGCCGGCGATAAGGCCGCAGCGCCGCACCCCCAGCTTTGACATTTCGTAGAGGAAAAAAAACAAAAACGGACAGCCCATTTATATTTCACACTAGTGTAGGGTTGCGGTTCTAACAGATAATTCCTAGCACTCTTAACACAGAGGCAGCCCAGCAGACATGTTGTAGGATTGATAACTACTAGCTAACTGACCAGGTTTTAATGTGTAAAAGCATTACAGCATTCTATGTAGCATTCCACATACATTCCATGCAAAGTAGAATAAATCAATAAATATTCATATAGTCCCATACAAGTATAAATCAACATTACAAAGTTTTCTTGAATATTCAAACATAAACAAAGGGTATATATTGAATATTCATAGCATATGTAAATTATACTACATAAGCTTGACTGCATCAGGTGAACATTGAAACCAATGAGAGAGAGAGATAGACAGATGAAAGGATGGTGGATGAAAAGGGTGAATGTGAATGAGGGATGACCTATTAATATGAAAGGGATGAATCATGGATATGAAGGGGAGTTTCAGAAGTTCAAAATAAATCCCTACACTAGCTTATACATTTTGTATGTATGCATACATTTGAGGAAGATACTACATGTATATGTTTAGGATCATTAAATAAGGTATTACTGGTAATGCCCTTTTTTTTTATACATGTATGTACTTTCTACACAGATTAGTTACGTGTACTGAGTGCCCTTTTTAAAAGGTATTTTTAAATGAAAATCCATATTTCCCATAAATTTTTAGAAAAACATTTTAATTTGCTTGATTTTATCAACTTTATATACCTGTATCATACCCGTGTCATGTACATGTACACTGGGTATTGCTTAAGTAGGTGATTTTGAGCTTTTGTAACCTACCAAATAGTTTAGATTGACCATACAATCTTTGGTTATATGACATAATTTGGAACAACCTCTGTAAAAATGAAAACGTGATGATTTGCAAACACACAGCAATGTAAATAGCAAGAGGAGAGGTTGAAAAATTGAAATTTGCTATTCTCACATCTATCTTTGCCCCTCATTTGAACTAGTTAAATTATGAAAATATCTGTTAACAGTTTAATGTAACATCCGAAACGTTCTACAGCATAACAGAAAGTGCTGTTAAAATGGCTGAATAATTTTTATGAGTCACTTTTATTGAGATTGTTTCTGATAAATTACAATTAAGGATATACTAAAGCAGCCAGGAATGCCTTGCACCACAAAGTGTGGCTTCAATATTTGTGTTTGTTAAGTCAATTTTGCAGAAAATTTAGATATTTTACGGAAAATTTGATTTTTTGCATCATATTTCTTCATATTTTTATATTTAGATCTAAATGAAACTATCAAAATAGTGTTTTTAACAGGAGTGTGCATTGTGAAATCGTAACTTGCACATATGATAGAAAATTAGTTGAAATTTGCAAACTATGTGTTAACAATCAAATAGTGTAACGTCCGAAACACCCTTCTTGAGTTTACACAAAATTATTGGATTTGAAAGACCTGATTTGTGTTTTGACTTGTGTTAAGACTTATAATAACTTATTTCATAATGATTTATTCACTCCAGATACCCTCAAATATGGATTATCATCATTTATTTGGTATTTTTTGTTTCGGACGTTACATTTGTTTCGGACGTTACAACTGTTAACGGAAAATTGGTTTTAACTATAAAATAGTATTGTAATGATGTATTGCAAATTTCTTTTTTTTTGGTGGGTAGCCGCCATGAAATGTTTAAAAAATGTTACGAAAGATAGGTCCTGCAGTTCATATATTTTCTGCTACTTCAAATTGAAAGTTGTTTCGGACGTTACAAAATTGTTTACGGAAAATGAGCCAATTTTTTCAAATTTTGAATATATTTATAATATAAGCGCTACTACAATTAAATTATATTTTCTTTTAATTTAATGACTTGGAGTAACTAATAAGCTTATTCAAACCATAAACAATCTCATTAAATGATTATTCTAGTAGGTTAAATGAGGGCCTACATTGTTTACGGAAAATGTAACGTCCGAAACACCATTTTCAATTGCACTGTTCTATCAAAATACAGGAGTTAATTCAGATTACTGTTAACTTTCTTTAAGATCCACCCATGCTCATTAATCATCAATAGAAAAAAAACATATTGCTTGTGGGTATATATTTTTTTCGGCTCCAACCAAAAAGGTATGTCAATTTTGTTACAAAGTTCCGTAAACAATTGGCTGTTCAGGGATACCTCATGCACATAAAGCAACGTTGAAATTGTTTCGTTAAGCTATGGGAGGTTAAACCTAGGTCCATGCTACAAGAAAAAGTTGTAACTGATTTATAATTCTTTATCTTTGTAAAGTTTCAGGCTGTCAAAGGTTCATTAAGCTCTTTGGTCATAGTTTAAAAAAACCAGTGCCATATTACAATAAATAGATATGTATGTATGTATACACATATACATATATATATATATATATACACTGTCGCTCATATAGTTGGAATATTTTTTTTTTACCCCAATTTATGGAATTATTTTGACAATGATTTATTCCCAATAGAGCTAGATCAAGTTCAAGTTCACTTTATTCAATACTTTCATTAAAAAATATACAAGGAAAACAAACATATAAAAGTTAGAATATAATATATGTATCAATATATAACATGAGGATAACACAAGTGGAGAAGACATGATAGTATACATTCTCAGATTTTATGGAATAATAATTGCCAGTGTATGTTTTGTGTGACTGCTAAAGAATGTGTATGCCACTATGCTTATCAACTAGGGGACCTACGCCCTTAAGTCCTAAATGACAGTAATGAGGATTAATGCCCCACAAAAGGGCACTAATATAGCACATCGACACGGTTTTGATCCTGGGGCCTCAAAGTTACGAGACCATTGCTTTGCCACTGAACCATGACTGTACGCGGCGGGGGCTAGGGTAGGGGGCAGTTCCCACAACAACAACAAAAAAATGCAATAAATTATCAATAATTCATTGAATTCCCCCCCCCCCCCCCCGCGGTCCCCAACAGAAAAAATATTCTGTGTGTCCATGCCTTGAGCCATAATGCATGGCCATACAGAGAATTTGTTTTATGTTGGGCCGCGGAGGGGGTAATTTTTAGGGATGGGGGGGTGGGGGTAATTATCTACGGGGGCTATTTTTCGGGGGTAATTTTCCTTGGGTAATTTTCCGGGGTAATTGTCCTCGGGTGCCTGGATGTCTTTGGGGGGTAGTTTTCCAGGGGTTAATTTTCCGGGGGTGATTGTCCAGGAGGTAATTTTCCTGATACGGATCCGTTTTAGTATTCTGTGAACATACTGGAGGAAAATAAGTAGTACTTTAAAAGTATGCACAGTTTTGTATATTAAGCAGTTCACCTTGCTGCAGCATAATGGAGGGCTGTCCACCCTTCTGCATCCTCTGTCTCGATGTCTGCATTGTTTTCGAGCAGCAGACGTTCGCAGTCCAGATGTCCTCCCCTTGCGGCAACCATTAGTGGCGTGACACCTGCTAAGGTCTGTAAGATAAATAATATCGGTACGCTGCCTACAGTTTTAGGTAGGCCTACCATAAGATACATGTAGTCCTACTCTTATTCTATCGATGAATACAGTTTGCCCTACATAAGAGACAATCAAGGAAAATTTGGAATTTTTACTGACTTGGATTATCATAATTATTGTGTTGATAGAGTAGCACCTTTTACTTTATGAATATATTTATTCGACATTGATGATATTTCTTCTACCGCATATCTTCACCACTGCTAGAAATAACAATGATTTCGTTACAACACGATTTAAGAAGCTTTGTGCAGAATAAGCGGATAGGTCACTTGAAGATTCCACTCGATTTCCGAATTGTGTGCTTAATAGACCAGTAGACCAGTTCACGGTTAGCACATGTCCCAAATGACCCCGAATATCCACAGATCTTCAAAACATAAAGAGGTCCCACTTTGTACATTGTTAAATAATCACTCCTACAGCAATGGAGGTGCTACGTACATTCATAGCCTTTGTTTCCCTTTTTCCAAAGGATACTTGTGTATCATGGAGTGCACTGCTTGTGCATAAATGAATAATGATTACATAACTTTCATGAGCACGTATCCAGTATTTTGTCTCCGTGTATTTCACAATTTGGATTGCAATTTGGTTGGCTCATGGTTAGACTGCAACTATGAACTGGCTTATACGTACAACCCTAAACACTGTATAATGTCCTCGCATTTTTCCTTGCTGGGGTTTTGCTTTCGTCCTTCTTCTTTTTTAATTTAAAAAATACTGTAATGTGTTTTATAAAGGGGAAAATTAAAACGTGTCCCTCTCATAATGATTTTCCGAATTCCAGGCTTCCAGATACTCGATTGAAGATTTAATATTGAAATCTAAAAATTGTAAAAAGTTGAGAATCGTTTATTCCATCTTCTCCCGCTTAATTCGAGAAACTTATTCATAATTATCTTGGACTCCATATTTTCAAATATACTGCATATTAATAACACCAATACCATTTCTTCCAGTACGAGTTTTTAAAATAATTATTCTTATTTCCACTCTTCCCCACCAAATCTAAAAGTCAGTCGTGGGCCTAAGACTGCAGACATTTCAGGACAATTACACCCTGGTAACCACCCTCAAGACAAATTACACCAGAACAACTATGTCTGGGACGGCAGTTATGTCTCAATAACGGGTCCAATTGAAGAAAAGAAATGAGACTATGAGAACAGAAACTCAGTTTCTAAAATTTTGTTGGAGAGAATTCAACTTAATTCTTTCTTTTGTATGCTTTAAATCTTTACTTGAATATCTCAAAGCCTGAAATCGGGTAACTCATCCCGAGGGACCCGTCTCTAATTTTTCCCTGATACAGCACAATTGAAGACACCACATACAAACATTGGTGGCTAAAATTCGGCCAGCGCACCGTGATCCGATTGTTAAGTAAAAGCTGGTTGAATTAAATAACCTACCTGAAGTCCAACTTCAGGAGCAGTGAGACTATTTCCCGATGTACCGCTTGTTGTGTTTCTCAGGAAATATTCCAAAGATTCCAATTGACCATTGTCTGTGACCATAGCCATTGTTATCACCCAAGTCTTTATCTGCTCTTTGACTGATGAGAAACTTGACAACTGCAATGTGACCATAGCATGATGCAACACAGAGAGGCGTCTCACCGTTGTAACCTATACTATCAATATCTGCTCCTTTGTTAATCAGATACTTCGCTATGTCTAGATGACCTTCATGGGATGCTACATACAGAGGTATAGAACCACTCTTTGCTGCTTTGTTCACATCAGCGCCTGCATTCACTAGACATTCAACTACATCAAGATTTCCGTTCTGTGAAGCGAGATATAAGGGCGTGAGTCCTTTATTATCTCCCCTGTTCACGTTTGCTCCTTCAGCGATGAGATATTGTACAACATTAAGATATCCGTTCTGTGAAGCAACATATAGAGGTGTATATCCATCGCTATCACCCATTTCTTTATCTGCTCTTTGACTGATAAGATACTTGACAACTGCAATGTGACCATAGGATGATGCGACACGAAGAGGCGTCTCACCGTTGTAACCTATACTATCAATATCTGCTCCTTTGTTAATCAGATACTTCGCTATGTCTAGATGACCTTCATGAGATGCTACATACAGAGGTATAGAACCACTCTTTGCTGCTTTGTTCACATCGGCTCCTGCATTCACTAGACATTCAACTACATCAAGACGTCCGTTCTGTGAAGCGATATATAAGGGCGTGAATCCTTTATTATCTCCCTTGTTCACGTTTGCTCCTTCAGCGATGAGATATTGTACAACATCGTGATGACCTTCCTGTGAAGCAGCATGTACAGGCGTACAGCCATCCTTATTACCCATGTCTTTATCTGCTCTTTGACTGATAAGATACTTGACAACTGCAATATGGCCATATAATGCTGCAACACGAAGAGGCGTCTTATCGTTATAATTTCTGCTATCAATATCTGCTCCTTTGTTAATCAGATACTTCACTATGTCTAGATGACCTTTATGAGATGCTGCATACAGAGGTATAGAACCACTCTTTGCTGCTTTGTTCACATCGGCTCCTGCATTCACTAGACATTCAACTACATCAAGACGTCCGTTCTGTGAAGCGATATATAAGGGCGTGAATCCTTTATTATCTCCCTTGTTCACGTTTGCTCCTTCAGCGATGAGATATTGTACAACATCGTGATGACCTTCCTGTGAAGCAGCATGTAGAGGCGTACAGCCATCCTTATTACCCGTGTCTTTATCTGCTCTTTGACTGATAAGATACTTGACAACTGCAATATGGCCATTGAATGCTGCAACACGAAGAGGCGTCTTATCGTTATAATTTCTGCTATCAATATCTGCTCCTTTGTTAATCAGATACTTCACTATGTCTAGATGACCTTTATGAGATGCTGCAATCAGAGGTGGAGGACAACTCTTTGCTACTTTATTCACATCAGCTCCTGCATTCACTAGACATTCAACTACATCAAGATGTCCGTTCTGTGAAGCGATATATAAGGGCGTTAATCCTTTATTATCTCCCTTGTTCACGTTTGCTCCTTCAGCGATGAGATATTGTACAACATCGTGATGACCTTCTTGTGAAGCAGCATGTAGAGGCGTACAGCCATCCTTATTACCCGTGTCTTTATCTGCTCTTTGACTGATAAGATACTTGACAACTGCAATATGGCCATTGAATGCTGCAACACGAAGAGGCGACAAATCGTTATAATTTCTGCTATCAATATCTGCTCCTTTGTTAATCAGATACTTCACTATGTCTAGATGACCTTTATGAGATGCTGCAATCAGAGGTGGAGGACAACTCTTTGCTACTTTATTCACATCAGCTCCTGCATTCACTAGACATTCAACTACATCAAGATGTCCGTTCTGTGAAGCGAAATATAAGGGTGTGAATCCCTTATTATCTCCCATGTTCACGTTTGCTCCGTCAGCGATGAGATATTGTACAACATCGTGATGACCTTCCTGTGAAGCAGCATATAGAGGTGTATGGCCATCGTTATCATCCATGTCTTTATCTGCTCTTTGACTGATAAGATACTTGACAACTGCAATATGACCATAGAATGATGCGGCACGTCCCCGAGAGCCAGTATAGAAACAGCCATGCCTCGATTATTAATGCAGTCCATATAACTTTTATATTGAGTGACTTCAAAACAGATAAAAATAAAATTTTACGACTCGTCTGAATTGTTTACAAACCACTGTACATTAAGTTATATATATGGTGAAGTACGCTGATATATATGCAGCACAAAACCATAATAGGACCGTTCATATGATACACATGCCCTTGTTTACAGCCCTATATATTTCTTTTTAGGTGGTCTGTCAACGACAGACCACCTATTATTTTCGTCAGAATTTTCTTTCTTCTTTATTATTAAGTGGTCTGTCGTCTACGACAGATAACCTATTGTTTTCGTCAGAATGTTCTTCCTTTATTTATTTTTACAACCTCTCATTCATACAGACCGTTTTCAATGTTCAAAATGCTAGCCCACTTGGCTGCATGATTGACTAATTTGTGTGCAATGTTCAACAGATTGAAACTAGAAAAGACAATTACAAAAGTGACCGAGAGTAGACTTTGTAACGCCACACCGACTCCTAAAGTCTATTGTTTACCTGACCTATATATTTCTTGTTGTTATTTGAGCTCTACTGGCCCTTTCTCAAACATGATGACGAATAATCCCTGTATAATCTTTATGCTCTCGTAAATTAATACTGCTTCAAAGTTCAGGGCAAGTAATCATAGGCAAACAAACCATATTGATACAACTCGAAGAGTGCCCGCAAGAAAGCCGTTCTTGCCGTTGACAATACAGCTCTTACGGCCTTCTTGCAGGTAACCGACGATTAAGTTTAACCAATTAATTGGTGATATGAGCAGAATTATGGTGCTCTTATCATATGGTGTGATTCGAAAACTAATAATGATAATGAAATAATAATTGGGTCATCAGTATTAATGCTGGCCTTAATGCAATTACTATTACCCCTGCATTGCCCGGTATCCATGTACACCTAACAAAGAGGGAGATATACGCGGGCAATGCTGCCCTTATTGCAATTACTGTTACCCCCTTCCTTAGTCTAGCGGTATGCTGGTTTCTTCCAAATATCATCTTAAAATATTGCCTTTACAATTCAAACAAGTTACACCCCAAGTTAATATTCCATATCAATATTAGCACGTATCACTTAAACAAAATCATAACCAACCGTAAAAGGAACTCTAATTGGCAATTGAATTTAGTATTTGTTTCTAGGCAAACCGAGATTTTCTGATTTCTTTATTATAATGCTCCTCTCGCGTTCTGATGGTTAAAATTTGAATCTCAGGTTAAACCATAGCCCATACAGCAACCGGGTGATTCCTGTATAAAGATAATGGGCATAATAATAATGATAATTTGTTTTTGGATATAGCGCTTATGTCTGTCAGACTTGACACTCATAGCGCTCCACAATTATTCCCCCGCGGCTTTAGCACTGCTGTCATGATGGCGCTGTAGTATTTTGAAAAATAATTAATTTGAGCTTTGTACCAATACTTATATGGATTGAGTGTGGTAGAACATAAATGTAGATCAATGTTTTGCCAAAGGACATTATACAGTGTGAGACAAAAAAAGTTTACACGTAGAAAATTGCTAATTATTTTAAAAGTCATCTATGAACAGTAAATTATTATACATCTTATGACAGAGTGTTTCATCCCTAATCATTAGTATCATTTGTGTGGTATGTGTTCACGCTTGGATGAACAGGAGGCATTGTTTGCGAGAGTACAAAAAATCGACTTACGCCAAAGTTGCTTATATGATGTTTGAATAAACAAATTGGGATTTGGGAATTAATTCGGTCTTTGCAGATCCAATTAACATCCCTAAAAAAAACTAATCATGCCACACATATCAAATATCGAATATCAAATATCAACGAACTTTTGTGCGTGTGTGTGTGTATGTAACTTTGCTTCTGCAAAAAGCATATGCAATGCATTTCATTTGATACATTCAATTCATTCTCTCACTCCGCTCTAATCCCAGGCATCAATTTGGCGCAAGTCGTTTTTCGCACTCTTGCAAACAATGCCTCCTGTTCATCCAAGCGTGAACACATACCACACAAAAATGATACCAAATGATTTGGAATAAAACACTCTTTCATAAGATGTAAACTAATTTACTGTTCTTATATGATTTTTAAAATAACTTGCGATTTTCTAGTTGTAAACTTATTTTTGACTCACACGGTATAATTTAGTATTAAAAATACTAGTGATTCTACTACCACTACTACTACTAATAATAATGGTAATAATATCAATAATGATACTATCAATGATAACAGCAGCAATGATTACAATAATAACAATAATAATAATGATAATAATGATAATACCAATACTATTAAAAATGATGATGATGATAATTCATATATCTCTTTACCAAGGTAAGCTCAGTTACCAGATTTAAGTGAAGGAACGAGTGGAAAATGTGGATTGATTTCTTGTCAAAGGACATGGTGCCGGGCTGGAATTCAGATCATCAACCTTTGGGTTTAGAGTAAAGCGAATGAAGTATACCACAGCTCTTCCTGACAAAGTTAACGAACCATACAACATGATCGAGAGCAGAAAGGAAGTCCCTTTACTCGGATTCTTCTTTTTAACATGACATAAATAAGTTTAACAAATGCGATGTTAAGATATACAGATTAGTCATCCCCCCCCCCCTCCCTTCTAGTCCGGCAGCCAAATCCAGATTATTGGCCTAACCTTGTTTTAGGGTCTATAGTTTTTTTTTCAATGGATTATGATTGCCTAAACCTTCTATTTGAAGAATCCGATTGCTGACACTCTGTCAGCCTTGAGCAATTTAAGATATGTGACGTCATACAAAATGGCCGCCAAAGTACATGATTTTTCTCTAAAAATGTATAATAAATATATAATAGGGATTTTTCTACAATTTTGGGCAGCCAAATGTCTGTATCTCTCTAGGACCATCACTAAAAATTGTTTCGTGATGTTGCACGGCCATAGATGACAAGCTAATTTGCATATTTTGAAATAGCGCCCTCTATAAATATATTAATTTTGCATAAAATTAGGTGTGCCAGCCAAATGCCAATTTCTTATTTCTCAATGGATTATGATTGCCTAAACCTTCTATTTGAAGAATCCGATTGCTGACACTATGTCAGCCTTGAGCAATTTAAGATATGTGACGTCATACAAAATGGCCGCCAAAGTAGATGATTTTTCTCTAAAAATGTATAATAAATATATAATAGGGATTTTTCTACAATTTTGGGTAGCCAAATGTCTGTATCTCTCTAGGACCATCACTAAAAATTGTTTCGTGATGTTGCACGACCATAGATGACAAGCTAATTTGCATATTTTGAAATAGCGCCCTCTATAAATATATTAATTTTGCATAAAAATAGGTGTGCCAACCAAATGCCAATTTCTTAGATCTACGTCACGTTAAACACATATCAAAATAATTACGATTGTGCTGCATTTATCTTACATATTTTTTGGTCTAAATTAAGATACATGTAAAGAAGCAAAAAAGATCTACAAGAGAATCAGTGAGAAGTGATTTTACGGTACACATTATTGTTCCATTCATAGGCTTTATTTAGACCAGCATTGCTCCAGCGTCAGTGAATGATGATAAAGCATTTGGCATCGGTACCAGACAGATGCATGAGTTTTAACAGAAGTTACCTGGTGGATTCTATGACACAATTTCCAAGAAAGTCTACAACGGGTACCTGACAGACATTGTCAGCCCAGACACCAACTGTAAACCAAAGTGTTTCTGGAGTTTCATAAACGGCAAGCGATGCGATGCTTCAGGGTTGGCTCCATTGAAATAATCTAATGGAATGACTTACTCAGATAGCCTCTCAAAGGCTCAAAAGTAATCAGTTTCCATCCATCTTCAACTGCAATGAAGATATGACTAGTCTGAGAGACAAAGGACGAAGCCCCCACCCAACCATGGATCACATTACTATCTCGCCACCAGGGGTTTTGAAGATCCTGTCTGAGCTTGATGTTCATAAGCCACTGGTCGTCTGGTCCTGACCAAATCCCAGCCAGACTTCTGACCACCAAACTGACACCTGTGTTCACTCTATTCTTCCAAGCCTCCCTTAACCAGAGCGTGCATACCTGATAAATGGAAGATGGCTATATATATTGATCCCATCTTCAAGAAAGGTGACCGTAGCAAGCCAGAGAACTACAGAGCTGTCTCTCGGACGTCAGTAACCTGTGAAGTACTGGAGCACATCGTTCTTAGCAGCAACATGAACCACCTTGAAAGCCACAACATCCTGTCTGATGCACAACATGACTTTTGAAAGAAGCGATCCTGCGTCTCACAGCTTGTCCTTGCTGTCCTGAACCTTGTCAAAGGCATCGATGCCAGAGACCAATTGGACATGACACTCCTTGGTTTCTCCAAAGAATTTGACAAGGTTCCCCATGGAAGGCTAGCTGTTACACAAGCTCCAATTCTATGGAATCTGGGAACCCACACATGCTTGGTTTTCTGGCTTCCTGAGTTACAGGACCCAGCAGGTGTTACTGGAAGGACCCATCTCCAACACCAGCCAAGTAACATTTGGCATCCCGCAAGGCAGCGTTATCGGCCAGATGTTGTTTCTCCTCTTCCTCAATGATCTGCCACCGTACCTCTCCCCAAACCCAACAGTCAGACTCTTTGCTGACGATGGCATGCTATACAGCAACATCAAGACATAGGAAAATGCCTAACGTTTCCAAGAGGATCTTGACTCACTGCAACGCTGGGAGCGTGATTGGCTGATGGAATTCATCACACATGAATGTCAGGTTCTACATGTCACCAATAAACGCAAATCCATCATCAAATCCACGGACAGACCCTAGATGACAAAAATATAGCAAAGTATCGAGGTGTTGAGTCGCAGGAAAACCTCAGCTGGAACCCACATATCAACATTATCAGCAAATACTCCAACTCCAACCGTGCCTTTCTTCAAAGAAATATCCAACCATGTCCTAGCAAAGTTAAATAATTGTGTTACGATACTCGCCTTCAACCAATCATGGAGTATGCCATCATCATAATTATATGGGACCCTAAAACTCAAACAATTAGCAATCATCAAGAAGCTTGAAATGGGTCAACGGCGCTATGTCCGCTCCTTCTGCAATGACCACCGCAGGACAAGCAAAGTAGAAGCCATCCTGAACCAGCTCAAGTGGCCAACATTACAAGAACGCAGGGTACAGGCTCAGGTGGTGATGATCTTTCGCATCAACAACCCGCTGAAAGACTTTCCATATACTTTCCTCACTCCATCAACATCCCTGCACAGCTAGAGGGCATTTCAAGAAGATAATTGTTCATTTTGCCTGAATGCTTGTCTAAAAGAGGAGCTTCTTCCCGGATACAATAAGACACTGGAACTCCCTCTCTTTGAACACCGTCAATTGTCAATTGTACCTCTGTTTAACAGCTTCAAGCAAGAGTTTCTTGCTGTGCAGCTCCTGCTATGACTAAACAGTCAAATCCTAGAGAGGCAGGTCCTGTTGCAGTTGCTGCAGACAAATTTCATGTGTGGATGTGCTGTTCAAGCCGTGGCTAGCTGCCGTCTTTGTTGTCCTTTCTCCTCCCACTGTTCTACTCTCCTCTGATCACTCCTCTGTATACATGTCTTCACAGCGCAGTCTGAAGCATAGGCTTCCCATTTTGTAGGGTGGATTTCTCTGGCCTCCATATCCATCTTGCACACATCCATGAAGCGAAGGCCAGGTCTTCGAACAGTCCTGGTTTTGGTCGCTAACTTTCCGTACAAGATGTCTTTTGAAATGCGGCCGTCTTCCATTCGACTGACATGACCAAGCCATCTCAGCCGTCGTTGTGATAGAAGAGCGTAGATGGTCATCATCCCTCCTTTTTGAGGACATCCTTGTTTGGAATGTGGTCCTGCCATTTGATGCCTAGGATTCGCCTCAAGTAGCGGAAATGGAAAACATTCAAACCGCGCTCCTGACGTGCACTAGGGTTCACGACTCACTACCATACAGGAGAGTACTGAGCACATAGGCCTGGTAGATCTGTGTTCTTCCAGGCCCGCTTTGAGAGTCTAGCCATCTTGGTTGCTGCCTTGTCAATGTGAACGTTGAGCTCGAGATCAAAGGAGAGGTTGCTTAATACATGTTGCAGAGGTAGGTGAAGTTTTCAACCACTTGGAGGGTGTACATTGGAGGATTCGAAAGTCTATGACACCAAGTTGATCTACTCTAGAGTAATAGGACTGCAGGCAAGTTGAAGATATGTCAATATCAAGAATATTTTGTCATGGAAGCTTTCACCAGGTCAAAGGCGAACTTGAAGAATTTGACAAAGGTTGACGTGTCACTTGAACAACCTTGTACAGCCCATTTGATGGTTGTGCTCTACTCTGGATTAAAATCTGATGATCTTTGCTTGGTGTGCCACCAGGGTTTCTAGAAGTCATGACGAATCGAGATTCATCCAAATGATTCTTCCCACCTCACTGCTGCCCTCCCAGAAACTACTGACAACAAACTACAGTTGATCGACATCATATACCGGTATGCGTGATTCTGCAGAATGATGAGGTGTTCAGAAATAGGCAAAAGCACAAGCTGGTCATTACCAGTGGAGATGAGATTCCTGTTGAAGTAATACCAGGCAGCGATGTCATGCCAAGGGAAGATCTTTCCATAACACATGAAGAAGCAGACAACATCATAGTACAGCAAGCGATTCTAATTGCTGCTAATGAGAAAAGGATGTTAGGGTCCATCATTATCTACATGAATAACTTAGAATGCCAATGATCATGGAGTCATCAAAGAGCGAACTGTTATTTACATTCCTGCCACTGTACACAAGTTAGGAGATATCATTCCATCGATGTTGGCAGGACATGCGTTGAGGGGATGCGACAATATTGGGGCATACTTTGGGATTGAAAAGGGTACATGCATTGCTGAAAGTGATGAAGCAGAAGATTTGACTCCTTTTCAGTTTTGGACTCAGTTGGCAAGAGAGCTCATCTGCAAACATGTGTGTGGAAGCACGCCTTGCAGTCACAACCCACATCATTGGATCCTACAAAGTATGGCTATGCAAAAGAAGAGGAAACCAAATCCCTGATCCTTGTCACAGTACTTACAAATGTACAACTCGCACCGGACAACATATTAAGGTAAATACGGTGCACTTGTGCGAGTGGAAGCCTATGTAAATCATCACGGTGCCAATGCAACAAAGCAAAACTAGCATGCACAATTTTCTGTGGTTTTCGCGCCTCTGTCGAGTGTTATAGGGTTATAACGATCAAACTAAAGCAGCAAATGATAGCCATTGGAAGGTAACCATGTTTGGTCATTTTGGGTGGATATTTCGCTTTATTAAACTCATAAATTCCCTTGTAAGAGAGGAACATTTTCATGATAGGTTCATATAAAAGAATGTATTACCTCAAAATACAAATCAAATTTCGTAATGCTGTCACTGAAAACGGGCATTTATAACATATGGCACCTCATATCTATGGGACAGAGATCATGAAATTATAGCTTGTTTTCTTCAAGTATAAAAGATAAAGACTAGTTATGGTCATGCGATTGCATTGTGAAAGAAACGTTGTGGAATCGATCAGAAAAGGTTGATCATCTAGCATATAAGTATTGGTGTGTACTGCAAGGTTCTGGAATCATTAAAATGATTAGAAATTTGGCCCAGTCTTGGTAAAGTTACAAGCACTGTACACAGAAAGATGTATATGGGACTACGCGACACGTGGGCGATATCTATCAGGTCTAAATAGATATAATAATTTACCAAATATATCAATTAGTAGGCGGTTTCTCGGCCAAATTTGTATCATCACGTATTAGTCAAAACATATTCTTTCACATGATTGGTGATAAGAGCTTCCATTTCATTTTTTGAGAGGGGGCGTTTCCAAAACTGATCTTTACCTTTAAAGTACAAAATAACAAAAAAATCACACCAACATGTGGTGCACAATTTTTACTAATTTTATTCAGTTCGTCTGACTTACAACAAATTTTAATTTCATGTTAGAAATTGGCATTTGGCCATCATTTAAAATTTGCAAGTTAACGTGTCTATAGAGGGCGCCAATCTGAATTATGCAAATTTACATGCCATTTTTTATCATACAACATCGTCAATTCTTATTTAGTGATGATCCTAGAAAAAATCAAGATATTTGACTGACATTTAATGTAGAAAAATACTGTAAACAATTTTGTTATCATTAATTTTGGTAAAAAAGGGTATTTTGGCGGCCATTTTGTGTGACGTCACATATCTCAAATTGCTCAAGGCTGACAGAGTGTCAGCAATCGGATTCTTCAAATTGATGGTCTAAGGAACTATAATCCAAAAAAAAAAAAACTATAGACCCTAAAACAAGGTATATCGAGATGGCTGCCGGACTATTCCACAGGGTTCTTTATTTTCAAAACAAATTCTATCATACACAGTATATCCATACATTATATACAAATAATTAAAGAAATAATTTCCATATATAATGGCTTAACACAGATAATAATCATCACGACCGAAAACTTTGTGGCAGATAAAAACAACCATTAGTCATCTCAAACAATATGGACTACCTGCACTCAGGACAATCAACTATTAATCCATAGGAAGAACTCAACATGTCAGGTGGACGCAGCGAAAGACTGTGACACTTCCGGGTTTGCACTTACTTCACCCCATGACGTCATCAAATCGAGCCTCAATATTCTCGCGAAAGTTGCGATCAAACATAGTTTAGAATACGATTTTGAAAGTAGTCGTTCTCCTAAACGCAACCTTCTCAAGTTATACATTAAACGCTGTTGTGTTTTTCATGCACTAAGCTTGAAAAGGGTGTATAATTCGACCGTTTTTCCTTTTTCTTCGGTATTCTCCTTTAAGGGCTAAGGGATAATGTAAAACAGAATTGCTAGTTGATTCAGTAGTACACCACGGTCCTTTGCAAAGACATGAATCTACCTTTGCCTCACTGTAAATGGATACATGGCAGGATTCATTGAGACGCTAGAGCCCATGAGTGTCAAATCTGACAGACATGACCGCTATACAAGAACCCACTATTATTATTAATGTTACGGTATTATTATTATTATTATTATCATTACTAATGGTAAAGTAATAATTATAGAAAGAAGGGAAAGACAAAGAAAGATGGAGAAGGAAAGAGAAAATATAGTAACGAAGACAGCGGGGGAGAAAGAAATAGAGATAGAGAGAGGGAAAATATTTTTAAAAATGAGGGGGATAAAGGGACTAGAGACTAGAGGAAGAGAGGTAGAGAGAGAGAGAGAGTGGGGGGGGGGAGGGGTATTTAGTTAAAGATGCAAGATGCGAACAAACAAGTGAAACAACTAGAAAATTCGACGAATAGTTACGATACCTCTGTGCGCGGTTTCAGAGAAATGGCATTTTTACGATTAGATGTTAATAGTTTCGCATGGTTTCCTTCAGAAATTAGGTTCAATTAAATTGAGATCCTATCTCCCTCTCTCTAATTATTGACTGCCTTAATTTTATTAGTACCCCTCTGCCATATAAGCGTTAAATGCTAATACGAGATGAATAGAGGGATTTTGTATTATCTTATATACTGCCAGAATAATCAATGGCGTAACTAAGGAGTTAACGGGGGTACGTAGCTCCCCCATTGAATGCCAAAGAGGGAAATAGGAGAAAGTGAGGTGGATTTGGGGGAGGCACAACGTGAAAATAAGATGATACGACCCTCATATATACATACACTTGCTCAATCAATGACCATGCCCTTGTATGAAACCATCGAGAGAACCGTCGCAGCCCCCCCCCCCCCCCCTTCAATGACACCAATGCCTGCCAGGCTGCCACATGGTTGTGGAAATAAGCCATCACCTTTTTAGACAGCTTTGTAGTGCTTTTACAGTACATCAATAGGAAAGTAACCGAGTTTAAACACGTACTGTTTTTTGCGCCATGTCCTGTGCAATTGGATTATGTGTTTATCTTTGACTACTTTGTCTTCCTATCGTTAGTAAGTTCTTGTTTTTTTTTAATTCTTAAAGAATTCTTAAATATGCTATGTGCTCTTAAAATTTGATTTGTTTGATTTTGTTTTGTTTTTATGAATAAATATGCATGAGTGCTATCATTATTCTCTCTCTCTCTCTCTCTTTCTCTCACTCTCTCTCACTCTCTCTCTCTCTCACTCCCTCCCTCTCTCTCTCTCTCCCATCCTTCCCCCTCTCTCTTTCTCCCCCTCTCCCTATCCTCCCGCTTTTCAGTTCCGTTGTCCTTTAAAATCACTATTGGTATTTATATTCTCATTTCAAATCGTACTAACAACTCACCATTAACGATTCATTAACCATTATTCCTCGATCATTTTATACACCTTCATTTACAGCATACAATGCCTTTATTTAAGATGTTGTTGTATATTGTCATAGTACCTCATTTTTATCCCCCGATGTTTCATATTTTTCTTCTCCTTTTTAAAAGATACGTCTTGAAGTGCATTTAAGTTATTGTAAACTGGATGCATAACGGTACATTGGTTGTTGCTATGTCGTGCAAACTATGTGCAAGCTCTTGTGGGAAATTGTATTTATTTCTTAGTGGAGGCGAGCCATTCAATGAATAGACCAGTCATATATGTATGAAATTGCTGTGAATGCCTCTATACTTATGGTCAATAACAAAAACCGAAAGCTTGGCAGAGATATAAAAAGTGATTATCTTATTCGAACTGTTGAAACGAGTCTTCAATCACTCCTGCAAAATGTGAACGAAGAAAAGGCAAGAAAGAGTTAATGGCGACTTTTGTGTATGAGTTCCATGTATTTGAAAACATTGAACTGGCCTATTTAAATAAATTACGCCGTGTTCGTAATGTAATCAAATTCAATGCACACGTCTTTGTTAAGTGCCTCCTTACGAGTTATTTCATTCACCTGTTACGAATATTCGTATTTCAATAGTCAGAATGCACATGACATTCATTGCGTGTTGCTAGGTAGGGCAAGCCATGTTCGTCTGGCTGTTGAGGTGCAATCATACATAACAGGTGAGGTAAAATAACTGTACATTTTGTATAAATTTAGAAAATGGTTCTGTCTCGCATTTCTGGCTTGTCCGTCGGTCATAATGTGCACCACCTTCGATGACAATGGACTGCTACAGGCGTGTATGAGCAGGCTAAACGTTGAAGATAGCCAGTCGGCTTGCCTGTTTGAACAGGAGCTTCAGGACTGCATGGAGAACAAGCCCTCAAACTCTTCTGGTAAGTGTGATTTTCTGCTTCAAACTCTCACTTGTGATAATTAGACCAATAGACGACATAATAAACCATCCCCTCCCTAACTAAGCCAGTGGCACGCTAGGGAGTGTCTTACAAGCAAACTTATCCCGGGTCTGTCAGTATGTCGCTACCAACATATCCTCACACATAGCTGCATTACTATCTTGGCTGTTATTAAAAGCTGTTTTCAACATTTTAAACACCATTGTACAAAACTCAACTGATTTCACTCAAAATCGGTACTTGGGTGACAATTGATGACACCTAAATAGCAGTAAAATACAATTTTTTCAACTTACCGATGTTAGAAATTATCATCATTATTATTATCAACGGGCAGAATGATATTTCTCTCCCTTTTTATCCTCTCTCCTCCAGATCACCCAAGCTTCGTTGGGGGTGAGGAGGAGTTGGTGATCATTCTCCGGGGTGATGATGCTATCCTTCTGTGTAGGGTAGATGGTGATCTGCAAGATTTGGAAGTGACTTGGATGAAACAAGACCCGGTCCAATGTGAGCAATGATAATGATAGTGGTGATGCTGATGATGATGATAGTAATAATATCAATAGAAGTAGCAGCAGCGGCAACAGCACCAGTAGTAGTAGTAGTAGTAGTAGTAGTAGTAGTAGTAGGAGTGGTATAGTAGTACATGTAGTATTGATAGTTATATGAGTAGTATACAAATATACAATACCTTTCGAGTGTCTAGCAAAAACTATGAGCTAATGAAGAGGCATAATTAGTAACTTTCCCGAGAGCAAATTTATATCAAATTTACTATACTCGAGGCTTGCCGAGGATTTTCGCAAGTAAACATAGTTTGGTCTTAACTTATTCTAAGTCTACCCATGCTCATAACTAAGTTAAATTCACATATCATCTTCCTGACAACCATCAATTTTAAACTACTTTATTTTTTTCACAAAAGAAAAGGTCTTCAAAAGACCGTCTAAACTATCAATCAAACTTTCAACGAATCCATGTTCGCGATTCGTTTCACGTCACTACACACAGTCATATAGGCTATCGCTTCCATAGTACTTGCAACTACTTTCAGTGGCATTTTACAGCACTCTATTATAAGAGATATAACTCAATGAATAAACATACCTTAAGGATTATCTAAAGAGTTCCCATCTCAACATAGAAATGCTGGAACTGCAAGCAAACTGCTAAACTGTTGGCGACTGTCGTCGCTGTAAGCGAACTGCTATTACGTAGATGACAACTATCGTCTTCCCCGAACTATTTCTTCTAGTCTCGTCACAAGTCTTAAACGTAACTTTCAGAACAAGAAAAGAGTCATTCCATGACATTGATGTTGGCTGCAAAAGGGACATAGTATCTTTAACGCACCCTTTCGGAATAAGCTGGGGGTGTTTATTCTGAATTCCATACATAGAAAGAAATGGATATTATTTTTTGTTATTTTAATAAGTAAACGACTGATATGCAAGACTAGGTAAACACCTTTATTTGACATTTTTCAAACATTTAAGTAGTTTTATTTAATTAAACTTCTTTTCCTTAAATTCCATTCTAAACGACATTCTATCCCTCTAACATGCAAACAAACCTGGAAAAATTCTCAAACCACAATGATATTTATTGTTTTATTTGAAGGCGTCACTGTGCGATACCCTCTAACAAGTAAATTCTCCAAACCAATTTTTGAATTTTCCCAACCGTTTTTCCATGAAAATAAGACATAAAACAGGCTATTAAAAATCTTTCAACACTTACATGTTTGGAATTGTATATAGAGTCAATTCATTGCTTTGAGACGATTTACCTTCACCTAAAATTTAATTAAATTGTAATAATATAGTTGGGAGAAAATTTAGGAATCGATCACATCGGTTTTTTCCAATTTTTATCATTAATAATGGTCTGTTTTCACTCAAACTTTCAGATTATCTTTAATTGTACAGCTAGCATTGAAGTCACTACCTTAGCACTATTTTTTCCCATCTGAACAATGTTACCAAGTCCCTTTTAGAAACAAGCGGGGGGGGGGGGCTTTCTCGATAGGGTGCGTTGAACGCACCACACCGCACCGCACCCTTTTGAAGTAAGCTAGAATTTCTAGGCATATTCAGTCTCATGTTCATAAATTGCACTTGAATTATTGTCAATTTTTTGGAAGCATTGATAATATCTTTATACTTGCCGTTGCTATTATAGTTATGTTCAGCACTAATATTACTTTCATGTTACAAGTTATCTACAGTCATTACTGACGCTGCATGCGATCCAAGTCTAAGGAACTGGAGTCTACAAATAGTAAACTGCAGCTTCAGATAAAGGAGAAGAATGAAGAAATGAGAGCCAGACTTGTCCAAGTACCTCCAAGATATTGCGGTAGGTTATTTCTTCAAGAGTTTGCAGAAAGTAGAAAATGAGCGAGGGCTGCATTTAGTTTAATTAACAAATATCTGTGCTTTATTATTACATACCTTTACTCTTATAACATGCAATCCATTTGCCTCCACACTTCGCCTTTTACCATTATCATAATTAGCTTACATTAATCATAATACCACTTTTAATCTCAACATCTTATGTTATTCTTTCAATAAATAAAGAGAATGAAAAAATACAAAATTTATAGAGCCAGGATGCCAATTACAGGGTTTTGAAATCTCCTTATTTCTTTATTTGCCAAAGGAGCTTGAATATTCTTTCCCTACAACATATTTCTGATTTGTTAATGTCAAACTTATTTATTTATGATGTTTTACATGTTTCTGTTTCACAATGTTTTTACTTTGACAGGATCTCATGGTTATTGAAAAGATATTTTCACACGGCAGTCCAAGATGCCCAGAGGTGGAAGTGTTCTATCATGAAAATACTACTGTGCACATATCCTCAGCTTTCTCACATCACTGATTATTTATGTCATGTATATTCAAGTAGCATTAACTGTTACATCTTCCATTGTTTTTTTTTATAGGATCACATTGATAATATCCGCAGGTCTTCATCAAGTCAAGATGCAGGGGACGGCCTACGAGACCGGATTAGCAGCCATGGTGAAGGATCTAAAGCAGACTTCTCGGACGAGAGAATCTCAGCTCAGTGACGCAGCAATGGAGTACAAACACACTGCTGATGCGTTGGCCGAGAAACATCAACGAGTAGAGTACAGGTAGGTCGGCTTATGCCGAAAGGGTGGGTAGCGTCGCGTCGCATTGACTTGAACGCGACCATTCGTCCAAAGCCCCCCCCCCCCCCCACCCCCCCCCCCCCCGGTTGCGTTATTTTTTTCTGCGGCACAGATTGGGGTTAGGTGCGTGTTGAGCCTATGGGAAAGTTTAGGGTTAGGGTTAGGGTTAAATCAAGACCTCTTTTTAAAAAAATGCCCCAATCTGTGCCGCAGAGAAAAAAGACGCCCCCTCCCCCCCCCCCCGGTTGTGCCGAAAGGGTGTGTTGGGAGTGTCGCGTCGCGTCGCGTTGACTGGAACGCGACCATTCGTCCAAAGCCCCCCCCCCCCGGTTGTTCCGAAAGGGTGTGTTGGGAGTGTCGCGTCGCGTTGACTGGAACGCGACCATTCGTCCAAAGCCCCCCTCCCCGGTTTTTCCCAAAGGGTGCGTTGACTAGTCTTCATTGGACTTTCACCAATATCATGTGTAGACTAATGCACAAAAACTCAAAATTTAGATATGACGTCATGCGAGATCTCAAAACACTATACATTGAACATGTGCAGACTTATGTACACAAATCCATTCTCAGTTTGATATCATTTATATAGATGAATAAATATATACATTGGAAATTCATGACTATTATACACAAAAAAACATTCTTAGTTTGATATCGATATCATATACAATATATAGATGTATAAATATAAACATTGGAAATTCACCATGATTATAATGTGCAGACTTATGTACAAAAATCCAATCTCAGTATGATATCATATGAAATATATATGCAATAGACAATCACCATTATAATGTGCAGACTGATGCAAAATGATATAATGTCATTTTGATATTTTACGAAATATATATCTGCAATTGACGTTCACTATTATAACACAAAGGCTTGTGCACAAAAATTAAATTTCAGTATGATATTACATGAAATACATTTTAGGATTTTACTTTCACCATTATGATGAGCAGACTTATGCACACAAATCTAAACTTATAATTGAGATATGATATTATATGAAATATATATATATGCAATTGACATTTACCATTATAATGTGTAGACTTATGCACACAAATCTAAACTTATAATTGAGATATGATATTATATGAAATATATATATATATGCAATTGACATTCACCATTATAATGTGTAGACTTATGCACACAAATCTAAACTTATAATTGAGATATGATATTATATGAAATATATATATATGCAATTGACATTTACCTTTATAATGTGCAGAGTTATGTACACAAATTCAATCCCAGTAAGATATTTTATAAAATATAAATACATTGCACATTCAACAATATAATGTGCAGACTTGTGCACGTAAATCTTATCTCAGTATGATATCATATGAAATATACTATGCAATGTACATTCACCATTATAATGTGTAGACTTATGCACACAAATAGAATCTTTATAGTAGATGTTATATGAAATATATTTGTAACTGACATTCACCATTATAATATGCAGACTTGTGCACAAAAAAATAATCGCAGTAAGATATTACATGAAATATGTATGCATTTGACATTCACCATTATAATGTGCAGACTTATGCACACAAATCTAAACTTATAATTGAGATATGATATTATATGAAATATATATATATGCAATTGACATTCACCATTATAATGTGTAGACTTATGCACACAAATCTAAACTTATAATTGAGATATGATATTATATGAAATATATATATATGCAATTGACATTTACCTTTATAATGTGCAGAGTTATGTACACAAATTCAATCCCAGTAAGATATTTTATAAAATATAAATACATTGCACATTCAACAATATAATGTGCAGACTTGTGCACGTAAATCTTATCTCAGTATGATATCATATGAAATATATATGCAATGTACATTCACCATTATAATGTGTAGACTTATGCACACAAATAGAATCTTTATAGTAGATGTTATATGAAATATATTTGTAACTGACATTCACCATTATAATATGCAGACTTGTGCACACAAAAATAATCGCAGTAAGATATTACATGAAATATGTATGCATTTGACATTCACCATTATAATGTGCAGACTTATGTACACAAAAAAGGAGGCGCGATAGCTCAGTCGGTAGAGCAGTGGTCTCGTAATCCGGTGACCTGGGTTCGAAACCACCAAGGCAATGCGCTAGTGCCCTTTGGTAAGGCATTAATCCTCATTACCAGGTCCCTCTGAGAGGACCTAAAGCCGTCGGCCGTCTGGTTGCTTACTTACAAGCATTTATGCTTTCTTAGCAGTCAGGTAAAATAACCAACCAACCAACATCTCAGTATGATATTTTATGAAATATAAATGCATTGGACTTTCACCATTATAATGTGCAGACTGATGCAAAATGATATAATGTCATTTTGATATTACATGAAATATATATGTAGACTGACTTTCACCATTATGATGTTCAGACTTAGAGACAAAAATCTAAACTCATCATTGAGATATTATTTTACATGAGCTCTAAATACACTAGACATTCAACATGTGCAGACTTATGCACAAAAAGTCAATCTCGGTATTATATCATATACAATATATAATACATTTTACTTTCACCCATTTGATATGCAGACATATGCCGAAAAACTCAAAATTAAGATATGACGTCATACAAGATCTCGACACACCTGTACTCGACATTCAACATGTGTAGACTTATGCACAAAAACTCAAAATAAAGATATGACGTCATGCGAGATGTCAAAACACTATACATTCAGCATGTGCAGACTTATGCACACAAATCCATTATCAGTTTGATATCATATACAATATATATATATATAAATATATACATTGGAAATTCACTATTATAATATGCAGACTTATGCACAAAATCAATCTCAGTATGATATTTTATGAAATATAAATGCATTGCACAATTACCATTATGATGTGCAGATTTATGCATGATAATCTAATAAACTCAACATCGAGATGTTATATTATACAAGACATTAACTCATAGCCTGCCATAAGGCTGCATGCACGCTACCGTTATAGTGTTTTGTACATGCGATCAAGCCATTGCTTCACTGCCTTGTGCATGCTTGCACGCATTCGTAATAGCAGTTATTGTGCTGTGTGTTTCACATTTCATAGAACCATCGCGTTAATCAGATTATCTCAAAATAAACTTGGTACGGGGATTTGGGGCTTGGCACAATGGGGATTAGCCCTGTGGCATAATAAGAGTTAATATATTGGACATTCCACATGTGCAGACTTATGAACGAAAATCTAAACTGAACGTCACGTTGTGAGTTTGTCGTTCTCCATAATTATGATAGTGGACGTTAACCATAATTCGTGTTAGGTTAAGGTAGTCTGACATGTGTATTACCGGAAGGGGAATTGTAAGCCTACTTTGTTTCACGAAAGTTGAAAATATTGGATATATAAGAGGTACTGTTGCAGCATGGTAGCTTTGAACATTACAAGTGCAATTTATTCTTTCTTTTGACTCAAAAATCAAGTTACATATGAATATAAACAAATTGGTAAAAAAAATTGTCGATTCATAATTCTTAACTATTGCAAGTATTTAATAAGACCCATTACTCCATGAAATAAACTTTTAAAACTAGTCCATGTAGTAAAAAACAACAACGTGGAATTAATGTATTCATTTTCCATCAAGTAATGCACTAAAATGAGAACATGGTACGGGGTTCGACGTATGAGTAACCATATCGTTAAATAATATGCATTATATATTTGGAGTAATTTGGGCCTTTGATTATCTGATGGTCAGTACTTAATAATTGTATTTAGGCCTATGATTATCTGATGGTGAGTAGTTATTACATGTATTCATTTTTTTCTCCCCATTTGTTGGACCCTCCGACAGGCCATTTTATTAAAAATCAATCTCTGAATAAAATATTTGAATACATGTACAAATGAATATCATATAATAGTTCAGAATAAGATATACATAATGAATATCAACCATAATAAGCGAGTACTGAAAGCGTAGCATATTGATGATAATAATATGATAATAATAATACTGTATATACAGAACATAGATGGAAAAATAACAATAACGATGCAACATCATGACTGAAAATGATGTGGGAAGTTCAATATAATACTAAACGATCAATATCTTCTCAAAATGTATCAATTTTTTATCGAACTTGTCAGTTTTGTTAGCAAGTATACTAACTTGCCTCTCATTTGTGTAACTATTTCTGATTTTATTTCTATTTCTGTTTTATTGTCTGGAAGGACGGTATAGACTTTTATATTCGAGAAAAATATAATTGTAATACATGTATTAATGCCGATGATTATCTGATGGTCAATAGTTATTAAGTGTAATAATACCGATGATTATCTACTGGTCAGTAGTTATTAAATATATATGAGCTTCCTAACACTTCATTGACAGCCTCCCAAGTATTTTGATAGGCTTTTTACAATTTCTGAATTATATTGAAATAGGAAGCTTTCTCTGTGCACCATCTAGGTGAAAAGCTATCGAGGATTCCTTTACATCAGATCGGTCTCATTAATTTCATCCATATACCACCTAAATGTACACTATCAAAAATATTCTCCAGCTCGGAGAAGCTTCCACGCGACTTGTTTTTCCAAACAGAAAGGCACTTTCTCATCGCTTCCTCATAGTTACTACCGTGCTGCTTCAGAATAAGTGATGCCTCGTTGTAATTGATACCTAGTTTGTCGGAAAGTTCATGGTATTTTTCGTAAGGGACCTGGGCTGCAAGAATAGTCAGTTTCCCATCTGATACTGTGTCACTATACAACAAGGATTGAAAAAATAAGGAAATATCATGTAAAGTATTTCTAAACTCAATCTGAATTTTCGCAAAGTCGTATTGTCACAATTTACATGAGCAGCTCTTCATTAATTTAGGTACAAAAGTTCAGACAACATATTTTAAAGCTAGAACTATGAGCATGAGCTGTCATTGGAGACTTCATCAATTTATATTTCAATTTTCTTTATATTTTGCGTCGATATCCTTCTGTAAACTCTCAATACCTTTGGAACATTCAACCTTCAGGCAACGGTGTTAGGGGCTTCTAGCTATTCCGAACTGGATAGACCAAGATGATATCATCTCCGCCCCGCCAACTTCCAAAATATTCGACCTTATAACGCTACTAGCAGTTGTGTGGAAGCGGCATAATGATATACTCGTTTAATTGTCGCTTCATTTATAAAGAACATCAGCGACGCGTGGTTTTCACTGCAAAATTATATTCCGCTCCATAAGTATGATTTATCGCACTTTACGATTATTCATGGGGACATCCCATGTTGTAACCTTTTAAATGTTACAGCAGAGTTAGGTTTCAATGTCGATGCATACATACCCCATCTGCTTGAACTGCGACTGGGAATCAAAACCTTGGTACAATTATCATATACGTAACATGATAAATTATGGTAGCAAACAAACAACTGTAAAACAAGCCTGACATATCGTTGGTGTGTGTGTGGACCATAAAGCAACTCTCAGCCGTTGTTTAGCCATTTAGCGATTAAGAAGGAATCTAACCTGGCTCTAGCAGTAGAAACTTCACTGGCTGCTGCTGATACATCTTGACAAGAAATGGCGACTGAATCCGATGTGGATGGCAACTGTATCGGGGATGTGGGACCTGTGTCTCCTAGTGATGTCTCGGCTATTTCTGATTGTAATAGTGGGAAATTAGGTTCATTTCGTAAAAAATATTAATCGTTTAATATGTTCATGTTATTGGTTGTGTAGTCATGTTTTATTATGCAATTGAATCACGATTCAACCACACAATAAACATTTTTTTCATTGATTAAATCATGTTACCTCATTTTATTATTATTACTTGTTTTTGTTATCTGCTCATGATCAATTTAGAATTCATGTTGGCGAGATTAATTTTGAATTTTAAAAAAATTGTATTGATTAATTCTAGCAAAATACTTACATCCCAATTAAGCTTCTTTCTTAAAATTGGAGGGGGAGGAAAATAGTATGATAGAAATAGAGAAATAAAAAGTACAAAGCGCACAGTATGTGTGTTTTTTTTTATCTTAAAAAGGAAATTCCCAGGTTTTTTTAAAGTTCATGTCTGCTCATGACATTCATAATACCCGTCTTTGACAAAGAGTTTACCATCTCTGACAAAAGTTGGAGCTTGGTTTAAAAAGATCGATGTAACAAGGAAATCAACTTCCTTCACTAATATTTGCAGTTTAAAGTAAATTACTTTATATTTAAAAGTTAAACAGAACCAAAGTCGAGATTCCCTTTTCTTTTTCATCCCGTCAGTGGCAATAAGCATTTTTTTTTCTATTTTAGGAGGTAAGCATGATTTCCAAATGTTATTAAATTTCATTATCTCGAGTGAAAACCTTTAATAAAAATGGTTCATTTCAATGCATTGGTTATCAAATACAAAATAATAATTCATCATGGTTAATAAAGTTATGGTTGCGACTTATAGTCAAAGTAAATTGCAGAGCCTCCTTTACCATAATCAAACAAAAACAAATGAGCTAAATTATTAAAAACCTACCACGAGGAGCAAGAAAGTGTGTTCTAAACTTTATGTCCTTCAGAAGCTCCGACTGTTTCACTTTCAGGTTCACCTGCAGGTCATCTGCTTTCCCGTTAAAATCCAAACCGAAGTAGAAAGTATGCTTAGTATTTCGGATCAGCCTTGCATCGACATTCTGTCATTGGATATAATGAAGCGTTTATATTAATACAATTCGCATTAAGAGATGATAGAAAATAATGTAAATAAATGTAAATAAATGTATTTGTAGGGGATTACACGTGAATTATGGACGATGAACAAGGATTATTCTAACTGCATTTTCATATATAATACATGACACTGGTACTATGGAAGGTGGGATCAAAGACAATATACAGATGGAGTTACAGCTATGTGCTTGTCTTTGAAGAAGATTCTGAGCCGCCACACCGAGCATGAGAAATATTGGCCTCCCTTGCAGGAGAAAACAACCTAATAGCTCTGTATTACATACCGAAGAGACATTTACAGAGTAGTGCTATCGTACTGGTTTTAAAGAACATCGCCATTGTTTTCAATCTCTGAGCGTCGAGCATCTGACGCAAAGGCAACCTAAATGTACAGGCAGTTTCGGGAAAAGGCGACGGACGAGAAAATCACAAATTATTGGCGGTAAAGCGACGGCAAAAGAGGAAAACCTAGATTCGCTGACGGGGGGAACGCCCTTCAGCGACAACACGACGGCAAGGGACAAATGGCTGCATCAGGGAACGGAGTCTAGCGACCAAATTCGGACGTTGTCTGGGCAGCGAGTAGGGCAATGTCGCAGGTACTCGCAAACAACCCGCCATCGACAGTCATCAACCGTCACCCTCAGGCCAAAATTCGCAATCCATGGCCATCGTCGCACCAAGGTCGTTGCAATTTCGTTACTTGCCGCGCAATGTGTCGTCAGGGTTCGAGATGTGACGCCACTTGCCGTTGTTTTTCCGTCAATGGTTGTTGACAACAACGACAACGACTACCAACGCAATTGTGAAGACCTCAAAGCGACTAGAGACGGAATCGCACGGCATGGATATGTCAATGAAATGAGGGTTGAGGTCTCCAACGATATCTGAACGGAATCACGATTTTTTTTTTTGCCGCCACAACATTTTTAAGTTGATATAATTTGCCGGCGGACGCGACTGAAAATTAAATTTCGGCCGTCTGCGGTCGCTAGCGGATTCGTCAGCGACAATTGAAAGCAACACACGATGATTGGCGGGAAATTCAATGTTGCAATTCGCAGCACGTAGCTTGCGAAACCCCTCTTTCGTCATAGTGTGAGCCGGCCTTCAACGCCAAAGCATGCAATCTTTATATAATAATGGTAGATAGTTTAAGGGCCCACTGTCTTTCTTGAATGATGTGGTGAGCAGTTACACTATTATGTCTCATCTAATACTCTCTCCACTCTTTCCACCTTGCTTTAAATTCTTATTTCCCTCTTTAATTCTCCCTTGCCTCTTCTCTTTCCCGTTGTCTTCTCTCTACCCCACTACCTAATTATTTCTCTGTCCATCTTTTCCCCTTCTCTCTATCCTTCTCCGTCTCTCCCATTTTTCCTCTAATCTGTTTCTCTTTCCCTCAGTGGGTGAATATAATTTGTTTCAAAATATTGTTATCCTTGTTTTGTCAAAGGGGGAGAGGGGACTCTCACCTCTTTAAGTATATTTGTATTATCATTTAGTTGGCAAGTGACTTCCACATCATCATCTTTGACATTCATCTCATCGTCATCATCTTTAGCGGGTTGATTATTTGCTTCCTTCCTGACTACATGAACATCTGTCTGTGACAAAGTAATGCGATAATTCTATGTTTATAAAAGAACAAAAATGTCAGACTTCAGAATATTGAAATATTCCATGTAATACCGTTTAACTTACACAAAACACATTGTCCAAAAATAGTTAATAGTTTGATGGAGGGGGTAATAGCAGTACTTTGAATAATCTATAGAGGTATTGATTGAGAACTTTTAGAAGAATTTTAACATTGACCAGGCCAATATTGGATTCAATATGAACAGGTTCAACATTTCATAAATTTGCGGTGTCACCACGTGGGTAGTCGTGGAAAGGGTTGTTGGGATTCAAATGTGATAGAATAGAAATGAGAGTGAGCTAAATTCTTCGGAGGTCTACTTGATATTGTAAAGAGGTCGAGAAAAGTAAGCGAGGTATTCTTTAGTTTAAAGACTGCAGAGAAGGGTGGGTGAACCAGGCCCGCATTAGTGACCTAGCTGGTCAAGTTCCACAGTCTTGTATGGACTACCCACATAGTGAAAGCGCAAAGTTAATGAACATTACACAAATAAGCCTGTAGAACCCAACCTTTGAAGATCAATTAAACCTTTGGATAAATTAATTTCTTCAACATGAATTTGTAGTCATGAAAAATGGCAAGAATTTAGTTTACCTCTTTGATGCCAATAAAAATGAAGCCGATCCAATCAAAGCATCATTATTTGTTTAGTGAGCATTGCATGATGAGTATTGATGAATGTAGGGTTTTAAGAAGAAAGTATATTATTTGAGATAACTTCATATGACAGATATTTATGCCATACCCAAGATTTTCCATGAGGTTTCTTGACCATACGAAACTCCAGCATCATTTTCCTGCTCTTTGGCATTATCGTTGGAAGAAAAGGCATGAAGGACATTATTTTGCCATTCATGGAGAACAGATTTCTAAAGAAGGCCACAATACGTATTGTAAAGTGCTCCAGTAAAATCTCCACGTGGTTATATGTAACCTTACATGTTCTTGAAGTTTGTACAATGCGATCAACTTCCCCTTCTGTAAAAAAAAAAATGAAATGAATTGCACACAAAAATAGAATTAGTAGTAGTAGTACTGGTCAATTGTTCTAGTAGTATGATAGATATTAGTTCTTTCTTTACAATCAGTATAAACATAATAATAATAATAATAATAATAATTTAAAGTCCACTCAAAATTTTATTAAACCGAAAATGGAAATTCTTTTTACCCAATTGATCGTGAGCCCGGCAGCGAAATTTATATTCCCAAGCAGGTTTGCAATTTTCTTATATTTCCGTTCTTCTCAATGGCTGATATGTTCTACGTCATTAGCAGCTTGGAAAGAGGTCACAAACAATTAGACTTTGATTTTTTTATTGCTTTGCCTCACTATTTATAAAGGCAAAAAAACTGAATAAACTGAGACTTGAACCCACAACTCTGATACTGTATAACGCTGACCTTACCGATTGAGCCAACAATGGGTTGCATATGGGACATAGTACCTTTAATAGTCTTAGTATTATTCCTATGTCCAAGTGATTTACAAGGCATTTATATAACCCTATCACTCAACCTAACGGTTACGTCATTGCTAATGACGTAACATATCAGCCACTCAGATGGCTTGAAATATTAGCATTGGAAAACCTGTTTGGGAAAAAAAAAGCAGCCCGGCAGCCACTGAGCAGCGCCAGATCGACGTTTCTCTATTCCCTGTTTAGTAAGCTTTCACTCGCTTTGCAGAAAGATTCTTCAGACATAATGTCATATTTTTCCAAATTTTGTGGAGAAAGAACTAATTTCAAGTTACATCACCAATCATATTAGCTTCTCTGGAGATTAAAGTTGTAGTAGTAGTTGTAGTTGTAGTGATTTGCCACCTAGATTTCAATGGGTAACTGGCAATTGCTAGGTTAATAATTATTGCTGTGTCTTTAGGAGGAGTAGCATTGATGCTGATGAATTTTGCGATGAAACACAAATATCTTTATTATCATTATTATTATAATTATCATATATATTTATTATTATTATTACTATAATTACTAATATCACCAATGATATTATTATTATTATCACTATTATAGTCAGCATAACCATTATTATTATATTTACTCCTACTACTCCTACTAATACTACTCCTGCTACTACCACTCCTGCTACTACTACTACTACTACTGCTACTACTACTACTTCTACTTCTACTACTACTACTACTACTACTACAACAACAACAAGTACTACTACTCATCCTGTTCTATAGCCGAATTATCCCTTGTTGTCTATTTATGACCCTTTACTCCACTCATTCGTTAAAGGGCTATCTGCTATGAAGCGTTAGTTTGATTTGATTATAATTTGCATTCCTGTGAAATGACAACTGGCTGTAATGCTCTTTATTTAGTTGGAGGTTATGCGATATTATAACCACTGAATGTTCATAATCAAACCACTTTTATCTTCTGATTTAGACATGCTAAATAATTTTAGGCCTTTGCTTTACCGTGATTCAAGGAGTACAAAACGACCTGTACTTTTGTTGGATCAATGAGGTTGGCACAATGGGGCATCTTTAATCTGACAGGTTTTTCTGATTCAAACTGTAATCCTGATGGAAGACACTGGAAGCCATAGGTAACAAACGTCTCGTTGTGTCTCAAAGTAATTTCAGGTGGGATGTCTGTGAGAACATCTAAAGTTATCGTTTCACTAGAACCCTCTGGCAGTGCACCGGGAGGGATGGAAAGAGTGAGTCCGTATGACGGAATATGTAGCTCTCCTCCAGTTTGGTCAAAAATCCCTTCAGAGTGGTATTTGTCTATTGTAAAAATCATTTGTAAAATTATCAACACATGTATCAATTATGATGCGAGGAGATCTTGAACCATGTACATATGAATATTAAATTCATTCTGTGTTTGAAATACTTTCAATAAAATATGACACTGCAGTGTCATATAAAGCCAGGAGACCCTAGAACTGAGTAGCTTTCTTTCACATTTACTCAATTCACGTTTACATGGAAATACAACGCCTTCGTGTTATGCAGTAATGAAGAAGAAAAAAAAGAGAATGATAATGATAATAATAGGGGTCAGGACAATTAACTCATGGACAATCATCCCGGGGAACTACCAGCAGGACAATGATCCCCTCCCCCAAAGACAATTACCCCCAGAAAATTACCAATAGGACAAATACCCCCAAGGACAACCACCCCTGATGAAAATTACCCCCGGAAAATTATTGTTTTTCCTACTTTTCATCTTTCCATCCTTTATTTCATTTTCATCTTGTTCATAAAAGAACCTTTGGGAGCTCGTTAGTATGAAGTGATCATTAACGCAATTTGAAGAGATTAGGCATTGTATGCCTACATTTATACCCATAATAGTTGGCCCTGAATGATGCATCTTTAATATAATGCACTTATTAAACCATGCTTGCCCTTTCATGAATTTAAATGACCAAAGAAAAGCCTAAGAAAGAGGCATCTGATTTGGAATTTCTATTTTATAAATGTTATGCTCCTAGTAAAAATGTGAATGACTTGTTTGAACAAAATTGTTGTAAGGACAATGAGTTCGATAAATGAATGAAAAATGCCCATCACATATTTGGATGCTCTTTTTCTAAACTCAGGTGACTAATTTGAAGGAGAAAACTTTTGCACTGATAACAATTCGAACGAGAGAAAATGAAATTGAATTACAATTCGTTATATCGTACGCTCCTTATTTAAATTACATGAATCATTTAAAGAGATTGTTGCATGAATAACAAGTTTGAAGGCTTCGAATTATAATTTGCTGTGACGATCACAACTTTCGTGAGTTTGGATGCTTTTAAAGAGGTTGAGTTCTGGGAAGAGGTGAAAAATAATTTGTGAGCGTTATCATTCTTATTATGCAAGTGTGGAAGAACATCAGATAAGATATGTTCCCTGAAAAGCATGGCTCTTCAAATGCCTTCATATTCTAAATATGTCATTTAACATCGTAAAAATCCAGGGTAGGATTTTTACGCCACGTGTTCGTGTAGTCCCATATACATCTTTCTGTGTACAGTGTTTGTAACTTTACCAAGACAAGGCCAAATTTGTTATCATTTTGATGATTCCAGAACCGTGCAATACACACAAATTCTTATATGCTAGATAATCAACCTTTTCTGATCGATTCCACACCGTTTCTTTCACAATGCAATCGCATGACCAGAACTCAATTTCATCTTAAACATTAAACCGATAACCAAAATGAAACATTGAGCGGGTAAACCTATAATCACGTGATGAATAGGAATATTATTCAATAATACGCATGGATAATCGTACATTGAAATCACTAAATTATACTATTCTTAAGTATACTTTTGTTTGAATAATGATATAATGAAATCATCTTGCATGAAAATTTATCACTGTTTTGAATTGGTTTATTCTGGGTAACCATGGTAACCATACTCTCATCCCCTTTCAGCATCAGATTTCAGTTGTACTTCTTTATAATAATTCCCTTTGTTCACTCTCCAAGTTTCAATACATAAAGTTTACTATCGTCACATATCGTGAGTACTTAATTATAAAGCTTTTTTTTTTTTTTTCATATATTTTATATATATTTTCTGGCAATAAAAGAACTTCGAACAGCTGTGGAAATTTTCAATTCACTTTACTTGTAAATAATGACATGGCCTGTTCGCCTGGTGGTGTTGGATTTCGATGAGCGTTTGATGCACTGTTTACAGGTAGGTTTACATGACCAGTACATACGAAAAGCCTGATTTTTTATTTGACAATAGCATGAAGCATGACAAGTCCAGTTAACTTTAAAGAAACTATGTCCCTTTTGCAGCCAACATCAAATTTTGTAGAATTTTGCGGGAATTATGAATATGTCATGTATGTCATATCTGTAAAATTGTAAACGTTAGCAGTGTCCTAATATTCAAATTAGGCAAGGAAACCCGTTTATTTGCTAGACTTCACTGTCAGACACTATTGAGTGACTGACTGGCTTTTTTTCTTCTTTGGTAATAACATACATTAAATGAGCTGTAAAGGGTACATGAGCATTTGTCTACATCAATAACCAACTTGTAATGGCCCAATTTAAACTGAGTGAATCTTTGCGCAGCATAAAACGTACGACCATTCATATTAATACATTTGTATTAAGCGCTATATAAAAATTAAATATTATTATTATTATTATTACAATGGTCTGAACATCAGACTATTACTTACTGGCTCGATAGCTCTTAAGTCGATTTGACAACTAATAGTCATTATTTTCCCACCTAAAGACATTTTCAAGCCCCCTTCTTTTTAGGGAAGTTCTAAATTAGTATTATCTTTCAAATGGCGTTGGAATTTAACCTTTTTATTTTTTTGGCCTGCATATGGGACATAGTACCTTTAATAGTCTTAGTATTATTCCTATGTCCAAGTGATTTACAAGGCCTTTTTACGATTCCACATTTGATTATAGATATTTACCTTGTTGGGTGTTTGTTTTACTTGCTGACATAGCCAACTGCCAATCTTCGTAATCGTGGTCTTCGGGGATACTTTGTTGCCTGAACCAAAAGTAATTTGTGCAATACGAACAATCATTTTAAAGGACAATTATGTTCTCAAAATGGCCTGCGACAAAAGGGTTTTCTTAATCGCAATTAAAGTAGAGTTTTTTAATGATATTCTTGGTAGGAGTGATTACACATCGATGATGTCTGTAAGTGCTTTACGGATATATTATTACCCCGGTCACCAGATTCAGGCTTTCCCTCAAGCGATGTACGAACATTCTCCACTCCCTGCTCAGCTTTCCGACCAGGCATTATTTTGTACACGCTAACAAATCTGTGGAAACTACAATTACATTTGCTTCCTGCCGGGTATCAATTTAGCACGTGCATAGAGAGGGCGAATGTGGATTAATATCTTGCTAAAGTATCTTAGTGCCGGGGTGGGATTTGAAACCTCAACATTTGATTGAGTCAGGAGAACAAAAAACTATTCCATGGCAATACCATTACCAGTGTTATTCGAAAATTACTTAGCATCGTGATCCTAGTACAATCAATTTACTAAAAATGACATTATCAAATTAATTAAATTTTCAACAAGGTTCACATTTGTGGTTTCAAGAATGTTTAAAAATCAATATCATCATCATGACTAATTGGGATTTGTTTAAGTAGAAGTCAAAGTAAATGACTGGCGACGGAAATAAATATTACCCTTGAGTTCTACTTCCATCAGGGCGATTGGTCCTTCTGGGCTCTCTTCTTGTGACATGTCTCACCTCTTCGCCTAAGAAAAAAGAGGATATTTACAAAGATCTATTTAAAATTTGCACTTCTTATATTTAAATAAATGATAACAGAATAAAAACATTACGTATGACTCAAAAGATGCAACACGTAGTATTGATAGTATTATTTTCATCCTTTAAAAACAAAAATATATGCAACAACAATTGGGGTATAACATGTTCGTATAATATATTTTTATTGTCAAAAACATGGATTTTAAAATGCATAAAGTTGCCATTCAATTCCTCCAAAATCAATCGTCATGATGATACGTATACATGACATAAGACCGGGGCGTATCTAATGATTGTGAAGCTCTGGGGCAAACAGCAAAGCTGTCTATCTAAACTTTTCAGCTAAAATTACAAACCATATTTCCTCACTTTTTTCACAACGTGATAATTGTATGCTTTTCACTCGAGATCGGTGACCAAAGTTTGAATTACTATACAGCGAAGCATGGGAGCATAGTGGCCTTTTTTCTCAATTTTACTCCAAGAAACACAATATCAAGTGAATTTTTCTATAATATATATTTAAAGTTAGTTCAGCAATTGATCGGTAATTTCGTTCCTTTTATATAAAACAGAAAGACTATTGTCTTGTTCATCTTCAACGAACTGTATCATGGAAGCATTTAGCTGCTTTTTCGAATGTTGAACCTTTGATATTTTTTAATGCACTTGATCTCATTTGGGGTATACTTGTAATCATGATCCTGATGAAACTTCTATGCTTGGAATCAAGTCAAAGAGACTTAAAATCTGAAAATTAATTGACATGAATATATGATATATGTTTATGTAGCTTACCATGTGACGAAACCTGATACTCGTCGTCTTGCACTGTGCTCAAACTGTAAAATGAAATAAATATCGTTAAATGTTCATTCAGTTAGATGCGAGGTGTACACTTAATCTCTGAAATATTACAGGACAGAAAACTTGAACTGAATCACATATCTGCATGTTTATCATGATTTTACATTACATCCAAATAACCGCATGGAGAAGAGCATAATTATCACGGTCAATCTCATTAAAATGGGCTATCTGCTGTATTTATGTTTCATTGGACAGGTACCATGCATATTTAAATACGTTGATAATTTAAAGGAAATATACATATACATAAACACACGCAGAGAAACATAACGACTAGGTAATTCACTTTGAGAAATATGTGTATTTAGAGCTGAATGTATTATAAATTTATAGGGTTTCGCACCTGCTAATTTACTTTGAGAAATATGTGTATTTAGTGCTTAATGTATTATAAATATAAAGGGTTTCGTACCTGCTAATTTACTTTGAGAAATATGTGTATTTAGAGCTGAATGTATTATAAATTTATAGGGTTTCGCACCTGCTAATTTACTTTGAGAAATATGTGTATTTAGAGCTGAATGTATTATAAATATAAAGGGTTTCGTACCTGCTAATTTACTTTGAGAAATATGTGTATTTAGAGCTGAATGTATTATAAATATAAAGGGTTTCGTACCTGCTAATTTACTTTGAGAAATAGGTGTATTTAGTGCTTAATGTATTATAAATATAAAGGGTTTCGTACCTGCTAATTTACTTTGAGAAATATGTGTATTTAGAGCTGAATGTATTATAAATATAAAGGCTTTCGTACATGCTAATTTACTTTGAGAAATATGTGTATTTAGAGCTGAATGTATTTTAAATATAAAGGGTTTCGTACCTGCTAATTTACTTTGAGAAATAGGTGTATTTAGAGCTGAATGTATTATAAATATAAAGGCTTTCGTACCTGCTAATTTACTTTGAGAAATAGGTGTATTTAGAGCTGAATGTATTATAAATATAAAGGGTTTCGTACCTGCTAATTTACTTTGAGACATAGGTGTATTTAGAGCTTAATGTATTATAAATATAAAGGGTTTCGTACCTGCTAATTTACTTTGAGAAATAGGTGTATTTAGTGCTTAATGTATTATAAATATAAAGGGTTTCGTACCTGCTAATTCACTTTGAGAAATATGTGTATTTAGTGCCTAATGTATTATAAATATAAAGGGTTTCGCACCTGCTAATTTACTTTGAGAAATATGTGTATTTAGAGCTGAATGTATTATAAATTGAAAGGGTTTCGTACCTGCTAATTTACTTTGAGAAATAGGTGTATTTAGAGCTGAATGTATTATAAATTGAAAGGGTTTCGTACCTGCTAATTTACTTTGAGAAATAGGTGTATTTAGTGCTTAATGTATTATAAATATAAAGGGTTTCGTACCTGCTAATTTACTTTGAGAAATATGTGTATTTAGAGCTGAATGTATTATAAATATAAAGGCTTGCGTACCTGCTATATTACTTTGAGAAATATGTGTATTTAGAGCTGAATGTATTATAAATATAAAGGGTTTCGCACCTGCTAATTTACTTTGAGAAATAGGTGTATTTAGAGCTGAATGTATTATAAATATAAAGGGTTTCGTACCTGCTAATTTACTTTGAGAAATATGTGTATTTAGTGCTGAATGTATTATAAATATAAAGGCTTGCGTACCTGCTAATTTACTTTGAGAAATATGTGTATTTAGAGCTGAATGTATTATAAATATAAAGGGTTTCGTACCTGCTAATTCACTTTGAGAAATATGTGTATTTAGTGCTGAATGTATTATAAATATAAAGGGTTTCGTACCTGCTATATTACTTTGAGAAATAGGTGTATTTAGAGCTGAATGTATTATAAATATAAAGGGTTTCGTACCTGCTAATTTACTTTGAGAAATCGGTGTATTTAGTGCTTAATGTATTATAAATATAAAGGGTTTCGCACCTGCTAATTTACTTTGAGAAATATGTGTATTTAGAGCTGAATGTATTATAAATATAAAGGGTTTCGTACCTGCTATATTATACTTTGGGAAATAAGTGTATTTAGAGCTGAATGTATTATAAATATAAAGGGTTTCGTACCTGCTAATTTACTTTGAGAAATATGTGTATTTAGAGCTGAATGTATTATAAATATAAAGGGTTTCGCACCTGCTAATTTACTTTGAGAAATATGTGTATTTAGAGCTGAATGTATTATAAATATAAAGGCTTGCGTACCTGCTAATTTACTTTGAGAAATATGTGTATTTAGAGCTGAATGTATTATAAATATAAAGGGTTTCGTACCTGCTAATTTACTTTGAGAAATAGGTGTATTTAGAGCTGAATGTATTATAAATATAAAGGGTTTCGCATCTGCTAATTTACTTTGAGAAATAGGTGTATTTAGAGCTGAATGTATTATAAATTGAAAGGGTTTCGCACCTGCTAATTTACTTTGAGAAATATGTGTATTTAGTGCTTAATGTATTATAAATATAAAGGGTTTCGCACCTGCTAATTTACTTTGAGAAATATGTGTATTTAGAGCTGAATGTATTATAAATATAAAGGGTTTCGTACCTGCTAATTTACTTTGAGAAATAGGTGTATTTAGAGCTGAATGTATTATAAATATAAAGGGTTTCGCACCTGCTAATTTACTTTGAGAAATAGGTGTATTTAGAGCTGAATGTATTATAAATTGAAAGGGTTTCGCACCTGCTAATTTACTTTGAGAAATATGTGTATTTAGTGCTTAATGTATTATAAATATAAAGGGTTTCGCACCTGCTAATTTACTTTGAGAAATATGTGTATTTAGAGCTGAATGTATTATAAATATAAAGGGTTTCGTACCTGCTAATTTACTTTGAGAAATAGGTGTATTTAGTGCTTAATGTATTATAAATATAAAGGCTTGCGTACCTGCTATAATACTTTGAGAAATAGGTGTATTTAGAGCTGAATGTATTATAAATATAAAGGCTTGCGTACCTGCTATATTACTTTGAGAAATAGGTGTATTTAGTGCTTAATGTATTATAAATATAAAGGGTTTCGTACCTGCTAATTCACTTTGAGAAATATGTGTATTTAGAGCTGAATGTATTATAAATATAAAGGGTTTCGTACCTGCTAATTTACTTTGAGAAATATGTGTATTTAGAGCTGAATGTATTATAAATATAAAGGGTTTCGTACCTGCTAATTCACTTTGAGAAATAGGTGTATTTAGAGCTGAATGTATTATAAATATAAAGGGTTTCGCACCTGCTAATTTACTTTGAGAAATATGTGTATTTAGTGCTTAATGTATTATAAATATAAAGGGTTTCGTACCTGCTAATTTACTTTGAGAAATATGTGTATTTAGTGCTGAATGTATTATAAATTGAAAGGGTTTCGCACCTGCTAATTTACTTTGAGAAATATGTGTATTTAGTGCTGAATGTATTATAAATATAAAGGGTTTCGTACCTGCTAATTTACTTTGAGAAATATGTGTATTTAGTGCTGAATGTATTATAAATATAAAGGGTTTCGTACCTGCTAATTTACTTTGAGAAATAAGTGTATTTAGAGCTGAATGTATTATAAATTGAAAGGGTTTCGCACCTGCTAATTTACTTTGAGAAATAGGTGTATTTAGAGCTGAATGTATTATAAATTGAAAGGGTTTCGCACCTGCTAATTTACTTTGAGAAATAGGTGTATTTAGAGCTGAATGTATTATAAATTGAAAGGGTTTCGCACCTGCTAATTTACTTTGAGAAATAGGTGTATTTAGAGCTGAATGTATTATAAATATAAAGGGTTTCGCACCTGCTAATTTACTTTGAGAAATAGGTGTATTTAGAGCTGAATGTATTATAAATATAAAGGCTTGCGTACCTGCTAATTTACTTTGAGAAATATGTGTATTTAGTGCTTAATGTATTATAAATATAAAGGGTTTCGTACCTGCTAATTTACTTTGAGAAATAGGTGTATTTAGAGCTGAATGTATTATAAATATAAAGGGTTTTGCACCTGCTAATTTACTTTGAGAAATAGGTGTATTTAGAGCTGAATGTATTATAAATATAAAGGGTTTCGTACCTGCTATATTACTTTGAGAAATAGGTGTATTTAGAGCTGAATGTATTATAAATATAAAGGGTTTCGTACCTGCTAATTTACTTTGAGAAATATGTGTATTTAGAGCTGAATGTATTATAAATATAAAGGGTTTCGTACCTGCTAATTTACTTTGAGAAATAGGTGTATTTAGTGCTTAATGTATTATAAATATAAAGGGTTTCGTACCTGCTAATTTACTTTGAGAAATATGTGTATTTAGAGCTGAATGTATTATAAATATAAAGGGTTTCGTACCTGCTAATTCACTTTGAGAAATATGTGTATTTAGTGCTGAATGTATTATAAATATAAAGGCTTTCGTACCTGCTAATTTACTTTGAGAAATAGGTGTATTTAGAGCTGAATGTATTATAAATATAAAGGGTTTCGTACCTGCTAATTTACTTTGAGAAATATGTGTATTTAGTGCTGAATGTATTATAAATATAAAGGGTTTCGCACCTGCTAATTTACTTTGAGAAATTGGTGTATTAAGAGCTGAATGTATTATAAATATAAAGGGTTTCGCACCTGCTAATTTACTTTGAGAAATAGGTGTATTTAGAGCTGAATGTATTATAAATATAAAGGGTTTCGCACATGCTAATTCACTTTGAGAAATAGGTGTATTTAATGCTTAATGTATTATAAATATAAAGGGTTTCGTACCTGCTAATTTACTTTGAGAAATATGTGTATTTAGAGCTGAATGTATAATAAATATAAAGGGTTTCGTACCTGCTAATTTACTTTGAGAAATATGTGTATTTAGTACTGAATGTATTATAAATATAAAGGCTTTCGTACCTGCTAATTTACTTTGAGAAATATGTGTATTTAGAGCTGAATGTATTATAAATATAAAGGGTTTCGTACCTGCTATATTACTTTGAGAAATAGGTGTATTTAGAGCTGAATGTATTATAAATATAAAGGGTTTCGTACCTGCTAATTTACTTTGAGAAATATGTGTATTTAGAGCTGAATGTATTATAAATATAAAGGGTTTTGCACCTGCTAATTTACTTTGAGAAATATGTGTATTTAGAGCTGAATGTATTATAAATATAAAGGGTTTCGTACCTGCTAATTTACTTTGAGAAATATGTGTATTTAGTGCTGAATGTATTATAAATATAAAGGCTTTCGTACCTGCTAATTTACTTTGAGAAATATGTGTATTTAGAGCTGAATGTATTATAAATATAAAGGGTTTCGTACCTGCTAATTTACTTTGAGAAATAGGTGTATTTAGTGCTTAATGTATTATAAATATAAAGGGTTTCGTACCTGCTAATTTACTTTGAGAAATATGTGTATTTAGAGCTGAATGTATTATAAATATAAAGGGTTTCGTACCTGCTAATTCACTTTGAGAAATATGTGTATTTAGTGCTGAATGTATTATAAATATAAAGGCTTTCGTACCTGCTAATTTACTTTGAGAAATAGGTGTATTTAGAGCTGAATGTATTATAAATATAAAGGGTTTCGTACCTGCTAATTTACTTTGAGAAATATGTGTATTTAGTGCTGAATGTATTATAAATATAAAGGGTTTAGCACCTGCTAATTTACTTTGAGAAATTGGTGTATTAAGAGTTGAATGTATTATAAATATAAAGGGTTTCGCACCTGCTAATTTACTTTGAGAAATAGGTGTATTTAGAGCTGAATGTATTATAAATATAAAGGGTTTCGCACCTGCTAATTCACTTTGAGAAATAGGTGTATTTAATGCTTAATGTATTATAAATATAAAGGGTTTCGTACCTGCTAATTTACTTTGAGAAATATGTGTATTTAGAGCTGAATGTATTATAAATATAAAGGGTTTCGTACCTGCTAATTTACTTTGAGAAATATGTGTATTTAGTGCTGAATGTATTATAAATATAAAGGCTTTCGTACCTGCTAATTTACTTTGAGAAATAGGTGTATTTAGAGCTGAATGTATTATAAATATAAAGGGTTTCGTACCTGCTAATTTACTTTGAGAAATAGGTGTATTTAGTGCTTAATGTATTATAAATATAAAAGGTTTCGCACCTGCTAATTTGCTTTGAGAAATATGTGTATTTAGAGCTGAATGTATTATAAATATAAAGGGTTTCGTACCTGCTAATTCACTTTGAGAAATAGGTGTATTTAGTGCTTAATGTATTATAAATATAAAGGGTTTCGTACCTGCTAATTTACTTTGAGAAATAGGTGTATTTAGTGCTGAATGTATTATAAATTGAAAGGGTTTCGTACCTGCTAATTTACTTTGAGAAATATGTGTATTTAGAGCTGAATGTATTATAAATATAAAGGCTTTCGTACCTGCTAATTTACTTTGAGAAATAGGTGTATTTAGAGCTGAATGTATTATAAATATAAAGGCTTTCGTACCTGCTAATTTACTTTGAGAAATATGTGTATTTAGAGCTGAATGTATTATAAATTGAAAGGGTTTCGTACCTGCTAATTTACTTTGAGAAATAGGTGTATTTAGTGCTGAATGTATTATAAATTGAAAGGGTTTCGTACCTGCTAATTTACTTTGAGAAATAGGTGTATTTAGTGCTTAATGTATTATAAATATAAAGGCTTGCGTACCTGCTATATTACTTTGAGAAATATGTGTATTTAGAGCTGAATGTATTATAAATATAAAGGGTTTCGTACCTGCTAATTTACTTTGAGAAATATGTGTATTTAGAGCTGAATGTATTATAAATATAAAGGGTTTCGTACCTGCTAATTTACTTTGAGAAATAGGTGTATTTAGTGCTTAATGTATTATAAATATAAAGGGTTTCGTACCTGCTAATTTACTTTGAGAAATATGTGTATTTAGAGCTGAATGTATTATAAATATAAAGGGTTTCGTACCTGCTAATTCACTTTGAGAAATATGTGTATTTAGTGCTGAATGTATTATAAATATAAAGGCTTTCGTACCTGCTAATTTACTTTGAGAAATAGGTGTATTTAGAGCTGAATGTATTATAAATATAAAGGGTTTCGTACCTGCTAATTTACTTTGAGAAATATGTGTATTTAGTGCTGAATGTATTATAAATATAAAGGGTTTCGCACCTGCTAATTTACTTTGAGAAATTGGTGTATTAAGAGCTGAATGTATTATAAATATAAAGGGTTTCGCACCTGCTAATTTACTTTGAGAAATAGGTGTATTTAGAGCTGAATGTATTATAAATATAAAGGGTTTCGCACCTGCTAATTCACTTTGAGACATAGGTGTATTTAATGCTTAATGTATTATAAATATAAAGAGTTTCGTACCTGCTAATTTACTTTGAGAAATATGTGTATTTAGAGCTGAATGTATTATAAATATAAAGGGTTTCGTACCTGCTAATTTACTTTGAGAAATATGTGTATTTAGTGCTGAATGTATTATAAATATAAAGGCTTTCGTACCTGCTAATTTACTTTGAGAAATATGTGTATTTAGAGCTGAATGTATTATAAATATAAAGGGTTTCGTACCTGCTATATTACTTTGAGAAATAGGTGTATTTAGAGCTGAATGTATTATAAATATAAAGGGTTTCGTACCTGCTAATTTACTTTGAGAAATATGTGTATTTAGAGCTGAATGTATTATAAATATAAAGGGTTTTGCACCTGCTAATTTACTTTGAGAAATATGTGTATTTAGAGCTGAATGTATTATAAATATAAAGGGTTTCGTACCTGCTAATTTACTTTGAGAAATATGTGTATTTAGTGCTGAATGTATTATAAATATAAAGGCTTTCGTACCTGCTAATTTACTTTGAGAAATATGTGTATTTAGAGCTGAATGTATTATAAATATAAAGGGTTTCGTACCTGCTAATTTACTTTGAGAAATAGGTGTATTTAGTGCTTAATGTATTATAAATATAAAGGGTTTCGTACCTGCTAATTTACTTTGAGAAATAGGTGTATTTAGTGCTTAATGTATTATAAATATAAAAGGTTTCGCACCTGCTAATTTGCTTTGAGAAATATGTGTATTTAGAGCTGAATGTATTATAAATATAAAGGGTTTCGTACCTGCTAATTCACTTTGAGAAATAGGTGTATTTAGTGCTTAATGTATTATAAATATAAAGGGTTTCGTACCTGCTAATTTACTTTGAGAAATAGGTGTATTTAGTGCTGAATGTATTATAAATTGAAAGGGTTTCGTACCTGCTAATTTACTTTGAGAAATATGTGTATTTAGAGCTGAATGTATTATAAATATAAAGGCTTTCGTACCTGCTAATTTACTTTGAGAAATAGGTGTATTTAGAGCTGAATGTATTATAAATATAAAGGCTTTCGTACCTGCTAATTTACTTTGAGAAATATGTGTATTTAGAGCTGAATGTATTATAAATTGAAAGGGATTCGTACCTGCTAATTTACTTTGAGAAATAGGTGTATTTAGTGCTGAATGTATTATAAATTGAAAGGGTTTCGTACCTGCTAATTTACTTTGAGAAATAGGTGTATTTAGTGCTTAATGTATTATAAATATAAAGGCTTGCGTACCTGCTATATTACTTTGAGAAATATGTGTATTTAGAGCTGAATGTATTATAAATATAAAGGGTTTCGTACCTGCTAATTTACTTTGAGAAATATGTGTATTTAGAGCTGAATGTATTATAAATATAAAGGGTTTCGTACCTGCTAATTTACTTTGAGAAATAGGTGTATTTAGTGCTTAATGTATTATAAATATAAAGGGTTTCGTACCTGCTAATTTACTTTGAGAAATATGTGTATTTAGAGCTGAATGTATTATAAATATAAAGGGTTTCGTACCTGCTAATTCACTTTGAGAAATATGTGTATTTAGTGCTGAATGTATTATAAATATAAAGGCTTTCGTACCTGCTAATTTACTTTGAGAAATAGGTGTATTTAGAGCTGAATGTATTATAAATATAAAGGGTTTCGTACCTGCTAATTTACTTTGAGAAATATGTGTATTTAGTGCTGAATGTATTATAAATATAAAGGGTTTCGCACCTGCTAATTTACTTTGAGAAATTGGTGTATTAAGAGCTGAATGTATTATAAATATAAAGGGTTTCGCACCTGCTAATTTACTTTGAGAAATAGGTGTATTTAGAGCTGAATGTATTATAAATATAAAGGGTTTCGCACCTGCTAATTCACTTTGAGACATAGGTGTATTTAATGCTTAATGTATTATAAATATAAAGAGTTTCGTACCTGCTAATTTACTTTGAGAAATATGTGTATTTAGAGCTGAATGTATTATAAATATAAAGGGTTTCGTACCTGCTAATTTACTTTGAGAAATATGTGTATTTAGTGCTGAATGTATTATAAATATAAAGGCTTTCGTACCTGCTAATTTACTTTGAGAAATATGTGTATTTAGAGCTGAATGTATTATAAATATAAAGGGTTTCGTACCTGCTATATTACTTTGAGAAATAGGTGTATTTAGAGCTGAATGTATTATAAATATAAAGGGTTTCGTACCTGCTAATTTACTTTGAGAAATATGTGTATTTAGAGCTGAATGTATTATAAATATAAAGGGTTTTGCACCTGCTAATTTACTTTGAGAAATATGTGTATTTAGAGCTGAATGTATTATAAATATAAAGGGTTTCGTACCTGCTAATTTACTTTGAGAAATATGTGTATTTAGTGCTGAATGTATTATAAATATAAAGGCTTTCGTACCTGCTAATTTACTTTGAGAAATATGTGTATTTAGAGCTGAATGTATTATAAATATAAAGGGTTTCGTACCTGCTAATTTACTTTGAGAAATAGGTGTATTTAGTGCTTAATGTATTATAAATATAAAGGGTTTCGTACCTGCTAATTTACTTTGAGAAATATGTGTATTTAGAGCTGAATGTATTATAAATATAAAGGGGTTTCGTACCTGCTAATTCACTTTGAGAAATATGTGTATTTAGAGCTGAATGTATTATAAATATAAAGGCTTTCGTACCTGCTAATTTACTTTGAGAAATAGGTGTATTTAGAGCTGAATGTATTATAAATATAAAGGGTTTCGTACCTGCTAATTTACTTTGAGAAACATGTGTATTTAGTGCTGAATGTATTATAAATATAAAGGGTTTCGCACCTGCTAATTTACTTTGAGAAATTGGTGTATTAAGAGCTGAATGTATTATAAATATAAAGGGTTTCGCACCTGCTAATTTACTTTGAGAAATAGGTGTATTTAGAGCTGAATGTATTATAAATATAAAGGGTTTCGCACCTGCTAATTCACTTTGAGAAATAGGTGTATTTAATGCTTAATGTATTATAAATATAAAGGGTTTCGTACCTGCTAATTTACTTTGAGAAATATGTGTATTTAGAGCTGAATGTATTATAAATATAAAGGGTTTCGTACCTGCTAATTTACTTTGAGAAATATGTGTATTTAGTGCTGAATGTATTATAAATATAAAGGCTTTCGTACCTGCTAATTTACTTTGAGAAATAGGTGTATTTAGAGCTGAATGTATTATAAATATAAAGGCTTTCGTACCTGCTAATTTACTTTGAGAAATATGTGTATTTAGAGCTGAATGTATTATAAATTGAAAGGGTTTCGTACCTGCTAATTTACTTTTAGAAATAGGTGTATTTAGTGCTGAATGTATTATAAATTGAAAGGGTTTCGTACCTGCTAATTTACTTTGAGAAATAGGTGTATTTAGTGTTTAATGTATTATAAAAATAAAGGCTTGCGTACCTGCTATATTACTTTGAGAAATATGTGTATTTAGAGCTGAATGTATTATAAATATAAAGGGTTTCGTACCTGCTAATTTACTTTGAAAAATATGTGTATTTAGAGCTGAATGTATTATAAATATAAAGGGTTTCGTACCTGCTAATTTACTTTGAGAAATAGGTGTATTTAGTGCTGAATGTATTATAAATATAAAGGGTTTCGTACCTGCTAATTCACTTTAAGAAATATGTGTATTTAGTGCTGAATGTATTATAAATATAAAGGCTTTCGTACCTGCTAATTTACTTTGAGAAATAGGTGTATTTAGAGCTGAATGTATTATAAATATAAAGGGTTTCGTACCTGCTAATTTACTTTGAGAAATAGGTGTATTTAGTGCTGAATGTATTATAAATATAAAGGGTTTCGCACCTGCTAATTTACTTTGAGAAATTGGTGTATTAAGAGCTGAATGTATTATAAATATAAAGGGTTTCGCACCTGCTAATTTACTTTGAGAAATAGGTGTATTTAGAGCTGAATGTATTATAAATATAAAGGGTTTCGCACCTGCTAATTCACTTTGAGAAATAGGTGTATTTAATGCTTAATGTATTATAAATATAAAGGGTTTCGTACCTGCTAATTTACTTTGAGAAATATGTGTATTTAGAGCTGAATGTATTATAAATATAAAGGGTTTCGTACCTGCTAATTTACTTTGAGAAATATGTGTATTTAGAGCTGAATGTATTATAAATATAAAGGCTTTCGTACCTGCTAATTTACTTTGAGAAATAGGTGTATTTAGAGCTGAATGTATTATAAATATAAAGGGTTTCGTACCTGCTAATTTACTTTGAGAAACATGTGTATTTAGTGCTGAATGTATTATAAATATAAAGGGTTTCGCACCTGCTAATTTACTTTGAGAAATTGGTGTATTAAGAGCTGAATGTATTATAAATATAAAGGGTTTCGCACCTGCTAATTTACTTTGAGAAATAGGTGTATTTAGAGCTGAATGTATTATAAATATAAAGGGTTTCGCACCTGCTAATTCACTTTGAGAAATAGGTGTATTTAATGCTTAATGTATTATAAATATAAAGGGTTTCGTACCTGCTAATTTACTTTGAGAAATATGTGTATTTAGAGCTGAATGTATTATAAATATAAAGGGTTTCGTACCTGCTAATTTACTTTGAGAAATATGTGTATTTAGTGCTGAATGTATTATAAATATAAAGGCTTTCGTACCTGCTAATTTACTTTGAGAAATAGGTGTATTTAGAGCTGAATGTATTATAAATATAAAGGCTTTCGTACCTGCTAATTTACTTTGAGAAATATGTGTATTTAGAGCTGAATGTATTATAAATTGAAAGGGTTTCGTACCTGCTAATTTACTTTTAGAAATAGGTGTATTTAGTGCTGAATGTATTATAAATTGAAAGGGTTTCGTACCTGCTAATTTACTTTGAGAAATAGGTGTATTTAGTGTTTAATGTATTATAAAAATAAAGGCTTGCGTACCTGCTATATTACTTTGAGAAATATGTGTATTTAGAGCTGAATGTATTATAAATATAAAGGGTTTCGTACCTGCTAATTTACTTTGAAAAATATGTGTATTTAGAGCTGAATGTATTATAAATATAAAGGGTTTCGTACCTGCTAATTTACTTTGAGAAATAGGTGTATTTAGTGCTGAATGTATTATAAATATAAAGGGTTTCGTACCTGCTAATTCACTTTAAGAAATATGTGTATTTAGTGCTGAATGTATTATAAATATAAAGGCTTTCGTACCTGCTAATTTACTTTGAGAAATAGGTGTATTTAGAGCTGAATGTATTATAAATATAAAGGGTTTCGTACCTGCTAATTTACTTTGAGAAATAGGTGTATTTAGTGCTGAATGTATTATAAATATAAAGGGTTTCGCACCTGCTAATTTACTTTGAGAAATTGGTGTATTAAGAGCTGAATGTATTATAAATATAAAGGGTTTCGCACCTGCTAATTTACTTTGAGAAATAGGTGTATTTAGAGCTGAATGTATTATAAATATAAAGGGTTTCGCACCTGCTAATTCACTTTGAGAAATAGGTGTATTTAATGCTTAATGTATTATAAATATAAAGGGTTTCGTACCTGCTAATTTACTTTGAGAAATATGTGTATTTAGAGCTGAATGTATTATAAATATAAAGGGTTTCGTACCTGCTAATTTACTTTGAGAAATATGTGTATATAGTGCTGAATGTATTATAAATATAAAGGCTTTCGTACCTGCTAATTTACTTTGAGAAATATGTGTATTTAGAGCTGAATGTATTATAAATATAAAGGGTTTCGTACCTGCTAATTTACTTTGAGAAATATGTGTATTTAGAGCTGAATGTATTATAAATATAAAGGGTTTCGTACCTGCTAATTTACTTTGAGAAATATGTGTATTTAGTGCTGAATGTATTATAAATATAAAGGCTTTCGTACCTGCTAATTTACTTTGAGAAATATGTGTATTTAGAGCTGAATGTATTATAAATATAAAGGGTTTCGTACCTGCTAATTTACTTTGAGAAATATGTGTATTTAGTGCTGAATGTATTATAAATATAAAGGCTTTCGTACCTGCTAATTTACTTTGAGAAATATGTGTATTTAGAGCTGAATGTATTATAAATATAAAGGGTTTCGTACCTGCTAATTTACTTTGAGAAATAGGTGTATTTAGTGCTTAATGTATTATAAATATAAAGGCTTTCGTACCTGCTAATTTACTTTGAGAAATATGTGTATTTAGAGCTGAATGTATTATAAATATAAAGGGTTTCGTACCTGCTAATTCACTTTGAGAAATATGTGTATTTAGTGCTGAATGTATTATAAATATAAAGGCTTTCGTACCTGCTAATTTACTTTGATAAATAGGTGTATTTAGAGCTGAATGTATTATAAATATAAAGGGTTTCGTACCTGCTAATTTACTTTGAGAAATATGTGTATTTAGTGCTGAATGTATTATAAATATAAAGGGTTTCGCACCTGCTAATTTACTTTGAGAAATTGGTGTATTTAGAGCTGAATGTATTATAAATATAAAGGGTTTCGTACCTGCTAATTTACTTTGAGAAATATGTGTATTTAGAGCTGAATGTATTATAAATATAAAGGGTTTCGTACCTGCTATATTACTTTGAGAAATAGGTGTATTTAGAGCTGAATGTATTATAAATATAAAGGGTTTCGCACCTGCTAATTTACTTTGAGAAATATGTGTATTTAGAGCTGAATGTATTATAAATATAAACGGTTTCGTACCTGCTAATTTACTTTGAGAAATATGTGTATTTAGTGCTGAATGTATTATAAATATAAAGGCTTGCGTACCTGCTAATTTACTTTGAGAAATATGTGTATTTAGTGCTGAATGTATTATAAATATAAAGGGTTTCGTACCTGTTAATTCACTTTGAGAAATATGTGTATTTACTGCTGAATGTATTATAAATATAAAGGCTTGCGTACCTGCTAATTTACTTTGAGAAATATGTGTATTTAGAGCTGAATGTATTATAAATATAAAGGGTTTCGTACCTGCTAATTCACTTTGAGAAATATGTGTATTTAGTGCTGAATGTATTATAAATATAAAGGCTTGCGTACCTGCTAATTTACTTTGAGAAATATGTGTATTTAGAGCTGAATGTATTATAAATATAAAGGGTTTCGCACCTGTTAATTTACTTTGAGAAATAGGTGTATTTAGAGCTGAATGTATTATAAATATAAAGGGTTTCGTACCTGCTAATTTACTTTGAGAAATATGTGTATTTAGTGCTGAATGTATTATAAATATAAAGGGTTTCGCACCTGCTAATTTACTTTGAGAAATATGTGTATTTAGAGCTGAATGTATTATAAATATAAAGGCTTTCGTACCTGCTAATTTACTTTGAGAAATAAGTGTATTTAGAGCTGAATGTATTATAAATATAAAGGCTTTCGTACCTGCTAATTTACTTTGAGAAATATGTGTATTTAGTGCTTAATGTATTATAAATATAAAGGGTTTCGTACCTGCTAATTTACTTTGAGAAATATGTGTATTTAGTGCTGAATGTATTATAAATATAAAGGGTTTCGCACCTACTAATTTACTTTGAGAAATAGGTGTATTTAGAGCTGAATGTATTATAAATATAAAGGGTTTCGCACCTGCTAATTTACTTTGAGAAATAGGTGTATTTAGAGCTGAATGTATTATAAATATAAAGGGTTTCGCACCTGCTAATTCACTTTGAGAAATAGGTGTATTTAATGCTTAATGTATTATAAATATAAAGGGTTTCGTACCTGCTAATTTACTTTGAGAAATATGTGTATTTAGAGCTGAATGTATTATAAATATAAAGGGTTTCGTACCTGCTAATTTACTTTGAGAAATATGTGTATTTAGTGCTGAATGTATTATAAATATAAAGGCTTTCGTACCTGCTAATTTACTTTGAGAAATAGGTGTATTTAGAGCTGAATGTATTATAAATATAAAGGGTTTCGTACCTGCTAATTTACTTTGAGAAATAGGTGTATTTAGTGCTGAATGTATTATAAATATAAAGGGTTTCGTACCTGCTAATTCACTTTGAGAAATATGTGTATTTAGTGCTGAATGTATTATAAATATAAAGGCTTTCGTACCTGCTAATTTACTTTGAGAAATAGGTGTATTTAGAGCTGAATGTATTATAAATATAAAGGGTTTCGTACCTGCTAATTTACTTTGAGAAATATGTGTATTTAGTGCTGAATGTATTATAAATATAAAGGGTTTCGCACCTGCTAATTTACTTTGAGAAATTGGTGTATTAAGAGCTGAATGTATTATAAATATAAAGGGTTTCGCACCTGCTAATTTACTTTGAGAAATAGGTGTATTTAGAGCTGAATGTATTATAAATATAAAGGGTTTCGCACCTGCTAATTCACTTTGAGAAATAGGTGTATTTAATGCTTAATGTATTATAAATATAAAGGGTTTCGTACCTGCTAATTTACTTTGAGAAATATGTGTATTTAGAGCTGAATGTATTATAAATATAAAGGGTTTCGTACCTGCTAATTTACTTTGAGAAATATGTGTATATAGTGCTGAATGTATTATAAATATAAAGGCTTTCGTACCTGCTAATTTGCTTTGAGAAATATGTGTATTTAGAGCTGAATGTATTATAAATATAAAGGGTTTCGTACCTGCTAATTTACTTTGAGAAATATGTGTATTTAGAGCTGAATGTATTATAAATATAAAGGCTTTCGTACCTGCTAATTTACTTTGAGAAATAAGTGTATTTAGAGCTGAATGTATTATAAATATAAAGGCTTTCGTACCTGCTAATTTACTTTGAGAAATATGTGTATTTAGTGCTTAATGTATTATAAATATAAAGGGTTTCGTACCTGCTAATTTACTTTGAGAAATATGTGTATTTAGAGCTGAATGTATTATAAATATAAAGGGTTTCGCACCTGTTAATTTACTTTGAGAAATAGGTGTATTTAGAGCTGAATGTATTATAAATATAAAGGGTTTCGTACCTGCTAATTTACTTTGAGAAATATGTGTATTTAGTGCTGAATGTATTATAAATATAAAGGGTTTCGCACCTGCTAATTTACTTTGAGAAATATGTGTATTTAGAGCTGAATGTATTATAAATATAAAGGCTTTAGTACCTGCTAATTTACTTTGAGAAATAAGTGTATTTAGAGCTGAATGTATTATAAATATAAAGGCTTTCGTACCTGCTAATTTACTTTGAGAAATATGTGTATTTAGTGCTTAATGTATTATAAATATAAAGGGTTTCGTACCTGCTAATTTACTTTGAGAAATATGTGTATTTAGTGCTTAATGTATTATAAATATAAAGGGTTTCGTACCTGCTATATTACTTTGAGAAATATGTGTATTTAGTGCTGAATGTATTATAAATATAAAGGGTTTCGTACCTGCTAATTTACTTTGAGAAATATGTGTATTTAGAGCTGAATGTATTATAAATATAAAGGGTTTCGTACCTGCTAATTTACTTTGAGAAATAGGTATATTTAGAGCTGAATGTATTATAAATATAAAGGCTTTCGCACCTGCTAATTTACTTTGAGAAATATGTGTATTTCGTGCTTAATGTATTATAAATATCAAGGGTTTCGTACCTGCTATATTACTTTGAGAAATATGTGTATTTAGTGCTTAATGTATTATAAATATAAAGGTTTTCGTACCTGCTATATTACTTTGAGAAATATGTGTATTTAGAGCTGAATATATTATAAATATAAAGGGTTTCGTACCTGCTAATTTACTTTGAGAAATATGTGTATTTAGTGCTTAATGTATTATAAATATAAAGGGTTTCGTACCTGCTAATTCACTTTGAGAAATAGGTGTATTTAGAGCTGAATGTATTATAAATATAAAGGGTTTCGTACCTGCTATATTACTTTGAGAAATATGTGTATTTAGAGCTTAATGTATTATAAATATAAAGGCTTTCGTACCTGCTAATTTACTTTGAGAAATAGGTGTATTTAGAGCTGAATGTATTATAAATATAAAGGGTTTCGTACCTGCTAATTTACTTTGAGAAATATGTGTATTTAGTGCTGAATGTATTATAAATATAAAGGCTTGCGTACCTGCTAATTTACTTTGAGAAATAGGTGTATTTAGTGCTTAATGTATTATAAATATAAAGGCTTTCGTACCTGCTAATTCACTTTGAGAAATAAGTGTATTTAGAGCTGAATGTATTATAAATATAAAGGGTTTCGCACCTGCTAATTCACTTTGAGAAATATGTGTATTTAGTGCTTAATGTATTATAAATATAAAGGGTTTCGTACCTGCTAATTTACTTTGAGAAATAAGTGTATTTAGAGCTGAATGTATTATAAATATAAAGGGTTTCGCACCTGCTAATTCACTTTGAGAAATATGTGTATTTAGTGCTTAATGTATTATAAATATAAAGGGTTTCGTACCTGCTAATTTACTTTGAGAAATAGGTGTATTTAGTGCTGAATGTATTATAAATATAAAGGGTTTCGTACCTGCTAATTTACTTTGAGAAATATGTGTATTTAGTGCTTAATGTATTATAAATATAAAGGCTTGCGTACCTGCTAATTTACTTTGAGAAATAGGTGTATTTAGTGCTTAATGTATTATAAATATAAAGGGTTTCGTACCTGCTATATTACTTTGAGAAATATGTGTATTTAGTGCTTAATGTATTATAAATATAAAGGGTTTCGTACCTGCTATATTACTTTGAGAAATATGTGTATTTAGAGCTGAATATATTATAAATATAAAGGGTTTCGTACCTGCTAATTTACTTTGAGAAATATGTGTATTTAGTGCTTAATGTATTATAAATATAAAGGGTTTCGTACCTGCTAATTCACTTTGAGAAATAGGTGTATTTAGAGCTGAATGTATTATAAATATAAAGGGTTTCGTACCTGCTATATTACTTTGAGAAATATGTGTATTTAGAGCTTAATGTATTATAAATATAAAGGCTTTCGTACCTGCTAATTTACTTTGAGAAATAGGTGTATTTAGAGCTGAATGTATTATAAATATAAAGGGTTTCGTACCTGCTAATTTACTTTGAGAAATATGTGTATTTAGTGCTGAATGTATTATAAATATAAAGGCTTGCGTACCTGCTAATTTACTTTGAGAAATAGGTGTATTTAGTGCTTAATGTATTATAAATATAAAGGCTTTCGTACCTGCTAATTCACTTTGAGAAATAAGTGTATTTAGAGCTGAATGTATTATAAATATAAAGGGTTTCGCACCTGCTAATTCACTTTGAGAAATAAGTGTATTTAGAGCTGAATGTATTATAAATATAAAGGGTTTCGCACCTGCTAATTCACTTTGAGAAATATGTGTATTTAGTGCTTAATGTATTATAAATATAAAGGGTTTCGTACCTGCTAATTTACTTTGAGAAATAGGTGTATTTAGTGCTGAATGTATTATAAATATAAAGGGTTTCGTACCTGCTAATTTACTTTGAGAAATATGTGTATTTAGTGCTTAATGTATTATAAATATAAAGGCTTGCGTACCTGCTAATTTACTTTGAGAAATAGGTGTATTTAGTGCTTAATGTATTATAAATATAAAGGGTTTCGTACCTGCTAATTCACTTTGAGAAATATGTGTATTTAGTGCTGAATGTATTATAAATATAAAGGGTCTCGCACCTACTAATTTACTTTGAGAAATAGGTGTATTTAGAGCTGAATGTATTATAAATATAAAGGGTTTCGCACCTGCTAATTTACTTTGAGAAATAGGTGTATTTAGAGCTGAATGTATTATAAATTGAAAGGGTTTCGCACCTGCTAATTTACTTTGAGAAATAGGTGTATTTAGAGCTGAATGTATTATAAATTGAAAGGGTTTCGCACCTGCTAATTTACTTTGAGAAATAGGTGTATTTAGTGCTTAATGTATTATAAATATAAAGGGTTTCGCACCTGCTAATTCACTTTGAGAAATACGTGTATTTAGTGCTTAATGTATTATAAATATAAAGGCTTGCGTACCTGCTAATTTACTTTGAGAAATAGGTGTATTTAGTGCTTAATGTATTATAAATATAAAGGGTTTCGTACCTGCTAATTCACTTTGAGAAATATGTGTATTTAGTGCTGAATGTATTATAAATATAAAGGCTTTCGCACCTACTAATTTACTTTGAGAAATAGGTGTATTTAGAGCTGAATGTATTATAAATATAAAGGGTTTCGCACCTGCTAATTTACTTTGAGAAATAGGTGTATTTAGAGCTGAATGTATTATAAATTGAAAGGGTTTCGCACCTGCTAATTTACTTTGAGAAATAGGTGTATTTAGAGCTGAATGTATTATAAATTGAAAGGGTTTCGCACCTGCTAATTTACTTTGAGAAATAGGTGTATTTAGTGCTTAATGTATTATAAATATAAAGGGTTTCGCACCTGCTAATTCACTTTGAGAAATACGTGTATTTAGTGCTTAATGTATTATAAATATAAAGGCTTGCGTACCTGCTAATTTACTTTGAGAAATAGGTGTATTTAGTGCTTAATGTATTATAAATATAAAGGGTTTCGTACCTGCTAATTCACTTTGAGAAATATGTGTATTTAGTGCTGAATGTATTATAAATATAAAGGGTTTCGCACCTACTAATTTACTTTGAGAAATAGGTGTATTTAGAGCTGAATGTATTATAAATATAAAGGGTTTCGCACCTGCTAATTTACTTTGAGAAATAGGTGTATTTAGAGCTGAATGTATTATAAATTGAAAGGGTTTCGCACCTGCTAATTTACTTTGAGAAATAGGTGTATTTAGAGCTGAATGTATTATAAATTGAAAGGGTTTCGCACCTGCTAATTTACTTTGAGAAATAGGTGTATTTAGTGCTTAATGTATTATAAATATAAAGGGTTTCGCACCTGCTAATTCACTTTGAGAAATACGTGTATTTAGTGCTTAATGTATTATAAATATAAAGGGTTTCGCACCTGCTAATTTACTTTGAGAAATATGTGTATTTAGAGCTGAATGTATTATAAATATAAAGGGTTTCGTACCTGCTAATTTACTTTGAGAAATAGGTGTATTTAGAGCTGAATGTATTATAAATATAAAGGGTTTCGCACCTGCTAATTTACTTTGAGAAATAGGTGTATTTAGTGCTTAATGTATTATAAATATAAAGGCTTTCGCACCTGCTAATTTACTTTGAGAAATAGGTGTATTTAGAGCTGAATGTATTATAAATATGAAGGGTTTCGTACCTGCTAATTTACTTTGAGAAATAGGTGTATTTAGTGCTGAATGTATTATAAATATAAAGGCTTTCGTACCTGCTAATTTACTTTGAGAAATATGTGTATTTAGAGCTGAATGTATTATAAATATAAAGGGTTTCGTACCTGCTAATTTACTTTGAGAAATATGTGTATTTAGAGCTGAATGTATTATAAATATAAAGGGTTTCGCACCTGCTAATTTACTTTGAGAAATAGGTTTATTTAGAGCTGAATGTATTATAAATTGAAAGGGTTTCGCACCTGCTAATTTACTTTGAGAAATAGGTGTATTTAGAGCTGAATGTATTATAAATTGAAAGGGTTTCGCACCTGCTAATTTACTTTGAGAAATAGGTGTATTTAGTGCTTAATGTATTATAAATATAAAGGGTTTCGCACCTGCTAATTTACTTTGAGAAATACGGTATTTAGAGCTGAATGTATTTTAAATTGAAAGGGTTTCGCACCTGCTAATTTACTTTGAGAAATAGGTGTATTTAGAGCTGAATGTATTATAAATTGAAAGGGTTTCGCACCTGCTAATTTACTTTGAGAAATATGTGTATTTAGAGCTGAATGTATTATAAATATAAAGGGTTTCGTACCTGCTAATTTACTTTGAGAAATATGTGTATTTAGAGCTGAATGTATTATAAATATAAAGGGTTTCGTACCTGCTAATTTACTTTGAGAAATATGTGTATTTAGAGCTGAATGTATTATAAATATAAAGGGTTTCGCACCTGCTAATTTACTTTGAGAAATATGTGTATTTAGAGCTGAATGTATTATAAATATAAAGGGTTTCGTACCTGCTAATTTACTTTGAGAAATATGTGTATTTAGAGCTGAATGTATTATAAATATAAAGGGTTTCGCACCTGCTAATTTACTTTGAGAAATATGTGTATTTAGAGCTGAATGTATTATAAATATAAAGGGTTTCGCACCTGCTAATTTACTTTGAGAAATATGTGTATTTAGAGCTGAATGTATTATAAATATAAAGGGTTTCGTACCTGCTAATTTACTTTGAGAAATATGTGTATTTAGTGCTTAATGTATTATAAATATAAAGGGTTTCGCACCTGCTAATTTACTTTGAGAAATATGTGTATTTAGAGCTTAATGTATTATAAATATAAAGGCTTTCGTACCTGCTAATTTACTTTGAGAAATAGGTGTATTTAGAGCTGAATGTATTATAAATATAAAGGGTTTTGCACCTGCTAATTTACTTTGAGAAATAGGTGTATTTAGAGCTGAATGTATTATAAATTGAAAGGGTTTCGCACCTGCTAATTTACTTTGAGAAATAGGTGTATTTAGAGCTGAATGTATTATAAATTGAAAGGGTTTCGCACCTGCTAATTTACTTTGAGAAATAGGTGTATTTAGTGCTTAATGTATTATAAATATAAAGGGTTTCGCACCTGCTAATTTACTTTGAGAAATAGGTGTATTTAGAGCGGAATGTATTATAAATATAAAGGGTTTCGTACCTGCTAATTTACTTTGAGAAATATGTGTATTTAGAGCTGAATGTATTCTAAATTGAAAGGGTTTCGCACCTGCTAATTTACTTTGAGAAATAGGTGTATTTAGAGCTGAATGTATTATAAATTGAAAGGGTTTCGCACCTGCTAATTTACTTTGAGAAATAGGTGTATTTAGAGCTGAATGTATTATAAATTGAAAGGGTTTCGCACCTGCTAATTTACTTTGAGAAATAGGTGTATTTAGAGCTGAATGTATTATAAATATAAAGGGTTTCGCACCTGCTAATTTACTTTGAGAAATAGGTGTATTTAGAGCTGAATGTATTATAAATTGAAAGGGTTTCGCACCTGCTAATTTACTTTGAGAAATAGGTGTATTTAGAGCTGAATGTATTATAAATTGAAAGGGTTTCGCACCTGCTAATTTACTTTGAGAAATAGGTGTATTTAGTGCTTAATGTATTATAAATATAAAGGGTTTCGCACCTGCTAATTCACTTTGAGAAATAGGTGTATTTAGTGCTTAATGTATTATACATATAAAGGGTTTCGCACCTGCTAATTTACTTTGAGAAATATGTGTATTTAGAGCTGAATGTATTATAAATATAAAGGGTTTCGCACCTGCTAATTCACTTTGAGAAATAGGTGTATTTAGAGCTGAATGTATTATAAATTGAAAGGGTTTCGCACCTGCTAATGTACTTTGAGAAATAGGTGTATTTAGTGCTTAATGTATTATAAATATAAAGGGTTTCGTACCTGCTAAATTACTTTGAGAAATATGTGTATTTAGAGCTGAATGTATTATAAATATAAAGGGTTTCGCACCTGCTAATTTACTTTGAGAAATAGGTTTATTTAGAGCTGAATGTATTATAAATTGAAAGGGTTTCGCACCTGCTAATTTACTTTGAGAAATAGGTGTATTTAGAGCTGAATGTATTATAAATTGAAAGGGTTTCGCACCTGCTAATTTACTTTGAGAAATAGGTGTATTTAGTGCTTAATGTATTATAAATATAAAGGGTTTCGCACCTGCTAATTTACTTTGAGAAATATGTGTATTTAGAGCTGAATGTATTTTAAATTGAAAGGGTTTCGCACCTGCTAATTTACTTTGAGAAATAGGTGTATTTAGTGCTGAATGTATTATAAATTGAAAGGGTTTCGCACCTGCTAATTTACTTTGAGAAATATGTGTATTTAGAGCTGAATGTATTATAAATATAAAGGGTTTCGTACCTGCTAATTTACTTTGAGAAATATGTGTATTTAGAGCTGAATGTATTATAAATATAAAGGGTTTCGTACCTGCTAATTTACTTTGAGAAATATGTGTATTTAGAGCTGAATGTATTATAAATATAAAGGGTTTCGCACCTGCTAATTTACTTTGAGAAATATGTGTATTTAGAGCTGAATGTATTATAAATATAAAGGGTTTCGTACCTGCTAATTTACTTTGAGAAATATGTGTATTTAGAGCTGAATGTATTATAAATATAAAGGGTTTCGCACCTGCTAATTTACTTTGAGAAATATGTGTATTTAGAGCTGAATGTATTATAAATATAAAGGGTTTCGCACCTGCTAATTTACTTTGAGAAATATGTGTATTTAGAGCTGAATGTATTATAAATATAAAGGGTTTCGTACCTGCTAATTTACTTTGAGAAATATGTGTATTTAGAGCTGAATGTATTATAATTTGAAAGGGTTTCGCACCTGCTAATTTACTTTGAGAAATAGGTGTATTTAGAGCTGAATGTATTATAAACTGAAAGGGTTTCGCACCTGCTAATTTACTTTGAGAAATAGGTGTATTTAGAGCTGAATGTATTATAAATTGAAAGGGTTTCGCACCTGCTAATTTACTTTGAGAAATAGGTGTATTTAGTGCTTAATGTATTATAAATATAAAGGGTTTCGTACCTGCTAATTTACTTTGAGAAATATGTGTATTTAGAGCTGAATGTATTATAAATATAAAGGGTTTCGCACCTACTAATTTACTTTGAGAAATAGGTGTATTTAGAGCTGAATGTATTATAAATATAAAGGGTTTCGCACCTGCTAATTTACTTTGAGAAATAGGTGTATTTAGAGCTGAATGTATTATAAATATAAAGGGTTTCGTACCTGCTAATTTACTTTGAGAAATATGTGTATTTAGTGCTTAATGTATTATAAATATAAAGGGTTTCGCACCTGCTAATTTACTTTGAGAAATATGTGTATTTAGAGCTTAATGTATTATAAATATAAAGGCTTTCGTACCTGCTAATTTACTTTGAGAAATAGGTGTATTTAGAGCTGAATGTATTATAAATATAAAGGGTTTTGCACCTGCTAATTTACTTTGAGAAATAGGTGTATTTAGAGCTGAATGTATTATAAATTGAAAGGGTTTCGCACCTGCTAATTTACTTTGAGAAATAGGTGTATTTAGAGCTGAATGTATTATAAATTGAAAGGGTTTCGCACCTGCTAATTTACTTTGAGAAATAGGTGTATTTAGTGCTTAATGTATTATAAATATAAAGGGTTTCGCACCTGCTAATTTACTTTGAGAAATAGGTGTATTTAGAGCTGAATGTATTATAAATATAAAGGGTTTCGTACCTGCTAATTTACTTTGAGAAATATGTGTATTTAGAGCTGAATGTATTATAAATTGAAAGGGTTTCGCACCTGCTAATTTACTTTGAGAAATAGGTGTATTTAGAGCTGAATGTATTATAAATTGAAAGGGTTTCGCACCTGCTAATTTACTTTGAGAAATAGGTGTATTTAGAGCTGAATGTATTATAAATTGAAAGGGTTTCGCACCTGCTAATTTACTTTGAGAAATAGGTGTATTTAGAGCTGAATGTATTATAAATATAAAGGGTTTCGCACCTGCTAATTTACTTTGAGAAATAGGTGTATTTAGAGCTGAATGTATTATAAATTGAAAGGGTTTCGCACCTGCTAATTTACTTTGAGAAATAGGTGTATTTAGAGCTGAATGTATTATAAATTGAAAGGGTTTCGCACCTGCTAATTTACTTTGAGAAATAGGTGTATTTAGTGCTTAATGTATTATAAATATAAAGGGTTTCGCACCTGCTAATTCACTTTGAGAAATAGGTGTATTTAGTGCTTAATGTATTATACATATAAAGGGTTTCGCACCTGCTAATTTACTTTGAGAAATATGTGTATTTAGAGCTGAATGTATTATAAATATAAAGGGTTTCGCACCTGCTAATTCACTTTGAGAAATAGGTGTATTTAGAGCTGAATGTATTATAAATTGAAAGGGTTTCGCACCTGCTAATGTACTTTGAGAAATAGGTGTATTTAGTGCTTAATGTATTATAAATATAAAGGGTTTCGTACCTGCTAAATTACTTTGAGAAATATGTGTATTTAGAGCTGAATGTATTATAAATATAAAGGGTTTCGCACCTGCTAATTCACTTTGAGAAATAGGTGTATTTAGAGCTGAATGTATTATAAATATAAAGGGTTTCGTACCTGCTATATTACTTTGAGAAATAGGTGTATTTAGTGCTTAATGTATTATAAATATAAAGGCTTTCGTACCTGCTAATTTACTTTGAGAAATAGGTGTATTTAGAGCTGAATGTATTATAAATATAAAGGGTTTCGTACCTGCTAATTCACTTTGAGAAATATGTGTATTTAGTGCTTAATGTATTATAAATATAGAGGCTTGCGTACCTGCTAATTTACTTTGAGAAATAGGTGTATTTAGTGCTTAATGTATTATAAATATAAAGGCTTTCGCACCTGCTAATTTACTTTGAGAAATAGGTGTATTTAGAGCTTAATGTATTATAAATATAAAGGGTTTCGCACCTGCTAATTTACTTTGAGAAATATGTGTATTTAGTGCTTAATGTATTATAAATATAAAGGGTTTCGCACCTGCTAATTTACTTTGAGAAATATGTGTATTTAGAGCTGAATGTATTATAAATTGAAAGGCTTTCGCACCTGCTTACGCTTACGGAGTCACTTCTATTACTAGGCGTTCTGATTCGGCCTTCATCAACTCTCTCTTCCCATTGTCCTTGAGGGACCTAAAGAAAAAAGAAAAAACTAATCGATCAATCAGTCAAATTGTATAATTATGATTGCAACATGATAATGAATTTAATTGTGTACTGATCATGGAGGCACATTGAAATGAAGACGCAATCCTGGTCTGCCATATATACCAGGGTATTCCAATAGACCGACACACCACAGAAACAACCCCAGAAGTTATTAAATGACCTGAAAGGCCGACATGAAGGTCTTGTAGGCTGTTTGTCTCTTGGGATCTTGGCAGCCTATACAGTCATGAGAGTATAGAAGAAGCGTTTTCCTCCACGCGGATGTAGTAAGTATCTTACCAGACTGATATAAAGTCTAGCTCACCAAAGAAAATCTGAACATTGAGGCAAATCAGTGTGTTTCCATATATCGAAATAGTAATAGTAATGGGTTGTTAAGACAAAATAATTTATAGTCAACTTGCCAAAACGCAGATTGTGTACAGCAGTTTAGAACATTATTAGTATTTCTTCTAATTATGATAGACATTTTCTAAAACAATAAAAACATTATATTGTAACTCAAGGCGATGTTATAGGTGGAATCTAAATTCTTAATGGGTCAGTAGTACACGTATGTTCGTACAGGTTTCTACAAACCGTCTAGGAACATTCGTTGAAATAAATTACAGAATCAACAATGCTCGGATCAACTCACCTCCAACCCCAAAGCATGAAGGCCTACTGTCGTGTCGGTCCTTGATTCTTCAGGAAGGACCCCTTCTTCGAAGACGTCGGTACTATCTGTTTCAGGTTTTTCTTTAGAGAGAAGGTAGAAAATACGAAGACCGTGTAAAGATGTACATGTATTTCAGCCTTGTTAATCAATCGAATCCGAGTAATAAACTTAATTGCACAATTCCTATTTTGTTAAGTTCTGTATGTCCGACGGTTTAAGAATTAGTTTAATTGTGCTTAAAATCTAGTGCATTCTTACCCGCTTTTCGTCCTTGTTCTAGAACAGGTGTCAAATCTCCTGAACCGCTCACGGACATCCACACTTCTCTTAGATGATCGTCTGCTAGGGAAACGGAATGCAGCAAGCCTTTCCAATAGCGGATCATGACGATAGCCGCTTTTTGATTTGGGGTATTGACCCCAGTTTTATCATGCTGTCTGCTTCTGAACTGGATGCTGTCAAGTGTCTGGTAGGACAAACCCAATGCTAGACCAAGATGGTAGTACTGATCAGTGTTTATCTCTTTTGTTATGAATTTGTAACTCGGAGTGTCTTCGGTGTTGCTATAAATGGAAATACATGACGAACAGAGAGAATAAACAAAAAAGAGAATACCGTTATTTCACTGATAAGTAAAGCTAGATAATGTCATGTCCTAATATCCAAACCAGATTTTAGGTAGGAGATACTCCCGGGGGAATACTCACAATATAAGACATACGGGGTTTGCCGCTCCAACGGGTCACTTTTTCACACAAAAATCCCTAAACATGGGTCCGTTTTTTCAAAGTTTAAACAAATTTTGGGTGTTTGCCATAACAAATTGAGAAAAATGGGCCTTTATTTCGAGAAAAAAACCTAAAATGACCCTTAGACATGGGTAAGGGTTTGAGGCTTGAGCGGCACATCCCCGTCCAAACCAAATCTGAGTTTGGTCATGAATGGATTTGGAGAAGAGTGAGTGACCTTAGCCACAGGTTGTCGAGTTTGGAGTGGTTGCCATTTCAGTTCAACCTTCGGGTTTGATACATGGACGTACAATCCGCATTTAATTTTCATTGACAAGTTTGGCCCCTCTCTTCTGCACACCATCTGTCCAGTTAGGTAGCCTAATCAGACCGGACTGGATGATTTCGGTGTTATTGGTCGACTTGGTCGCCCGGTAGAGGATGTAATCATCTACTCGACGAGATGTTTCCATTGATGTTGTTGATATAAAGAGGAATAGCGGGCCTATGGTAGACCTCTCCGGGACGCCTGACAATACTTCAGCCGAGTCTGAAGCATTCTACACTCTACATTTAAGATCTTGATATCAGCGTGTTCTCGATCCACTGCAAATAATGTACCCCTTGATGACTAAACTTTTTGTACTGCGTTTGAAAAGAGCCAGATTTTTGGATTTGTCTCTAATAGTTATTTCAATAATACAATAATACTTAATTAATTTATGTTGTGTAATGGTGTTCATATTTTTCAGCTGACACCATCGACATTTAATTTCCATCTTGTTGATGTCATATTTGAATAATAGTATTAATAATATTGGTTTACAGCATAACACATGAGGGAAAAAGCATAGCAGTAAAAGTAATCAACGAAAGAGAATTGTCACAAAAAGTTCTTAATGTACATATTTATGTTTGTAAGAGTAACTTTACCTGAGGTCAGTATTTGATCCAGGGACCGTCTCGTCTGGGGTTGAGAGTATGTCGGTGGAGAATCCTTGGAGGGAAATCATAAAATTGTCGAATAAACCCACTTTTCTCATCGGAACTTGAACAACAATAGTTTCGATTGATGATAATTGGGGATGATAATTGCGTTTAAAAATGTACAAAAATATTTACAAATCTATATATTTAATTCTTTGTTCTTGAAGGTACCGTACAATTTATTTTTTGTCTACTATAAAATCGCTCACATATACGTTTTTGTCAAATTCACAATATTCTCAATTCACATGGATTCCATGAACATGATAAAATTGAAACTTGTTTAAACGATAGATGCTGTTGTTTAAGATATATTTTGAGAAAGAAGGAGGAATAGGAGAAAAGAGGAGAAGAATTAAAAGAAGAAGGTGAAGTAGGAGAAATAGTAGATGAACAATGAGGAGAAGAAGATTGACGAACCAGTCCGTATAGCTACGAACGCCATGCTGGTGTTTGGTTGGTTGGTACTAGTTGCTGAAATCGAAATGTTAACCATCTGCATTCTGGCATTGGTGTCCGTTGTGATGGGCATCGAAACTAGTTTCTTCTGCCGGTTGAATATTTCTGTCGCAGAGATGATCTGATAAAATATTATGTTGATATTATTTAGTGTTTATTTCTCCCAACATCATTGAGGCAATGTGAAAGACGCTGTGGACGTATGTACGACACCGTACTTGCACCTGCGCCAATTGCTCCGTTATAATATTCATCACTAATCTACTTCAACCATGGGCCCAGCACTAAAGCTAGACCTACACCCTAACCCTTACCCTACATCAAACCTAATACCCAACCACACCCCTGACACTTAACTTACAATTTTGGCTAAATAGAACCAGTAGCGAGTGCAACGTGAAATAAAAACCTTATGCATATTATGTATACGTATATATATCATCGAAAATAATATCGCTAGTGATATTCGTTTGTCTCGCAATGTGGTCAATAAGGAATCTAAAAGATCACGACGTTTCGTATGCTACTGCGATACTTCGTCAGGTGATAAAAACTACTAATAAAAACTACTAGTAATATATTTAGCATTATATATATCATACAAACATCCACGAAGACGAAAGTAAAGGCATATCCTATACAAAGTTCACTGCCAGTAAATTCTTGGTATTAGCAGGCCGTTAACATTTTGACTAAGAAAATCGACATCCACACTAACATCTAGCAACTTTTTAAAATATAATGCAGGACGTACAAATATCATAGATATTGACAGTGAAACACAGCAACCCTTGAAAATACATTGTTACCTTCTTTTCCCCAAGGCATTCCAGCACTATATCACTTGACTCGGGTTCAAGAACAAAACATCTTCCAGGATGTACCTGACGGTAAAGCAGATTTTCTTCTTCTTCCTGAATTTTCTGTTTAAATTGAGAGAAATATACACATATACACACAAAATTATACCGACTATTATTCACTGTACTATTGCTGCATGATTTGGTAGATTTGCATGTATTCAAAATGTTTTGTATTCCGTTCTCGACAAACCATGCAGCAATCGAAGTCATTGTTCACTTATCTAAAGAAAACAGTGTGTTTCAGTAATCAAACAGATTTTCCAAATTTTCATGGACAATGAAAATAAAGAATTCTGAAACGATATCAGAAAATTTTTCTAGTCATAAAGTCTTACAGAGAGCGTTGTAATCTTTATGTTTTTACCCAAATAAACACAGAATTTTACGATATTGAAATTCATAACACATGAAAATATAAAAATTTAGACATTTTGAGATACTATTTGTCATTACAAAGGTAACCGCCCACAGCTTTGCAGTAGGGTAGGAGAATATAAATATATATTTATATCATGCATCAAAAATGTATTGGCTTTTGATTGGCTTTTGATTGGTTGACAGCTCGTCACGTGACCAGAAATATTTCACCTATTTTAAGGTTGCTCTGAAAAAAGTTATGAGAGTACTATTTGGGAGTTTTGGAATTGATTTTTTTTTATTCTATTAAAATAGGATTACAAAAATAAAATAAAAATAGTTTGTTGATGCAGGATATAAAACAAATATACCATGCCTTCTTTTCGAGGTACTGGTTAAAACTATGGGCCTCGGTGACTCCAAAAGTACCATGTGCTTCGGGGCTGTGCCCCTCAGCAAATAGTACTATTGGAGTCACCTCTTGCGCATAGTTTTAACCAGAACCTCTCAAGACAGTGGATATTTATATGATATATATTATATATATATATATATATGTGAGTGTTTATATATAATAGTAGAGGTTGTGTGGTCCAGTAAAAAAGTCTCTGGACTGTGAACCACGAGGTATGGACTTCGAATCCCTGTCGCAACACTAAGTGTCCTTTTGGCAAGACAATAATCTATATTTGCCTCACTCCACCAAAGTGAGGCAAATAGGAGCCCGGTGGGAAGTCAGGAAGAAATTCCTTGAATGCTTGAGCACCTTTTCATTGTAACTTGGCTAAAGCCAGGGCAATAGCATGATTGCAGGACCCTCTTGGAGAACAGTATTACTAAATGCATTGTTACCAGCAGGCGCGTACGCAGGATTTTTGTCGAGGGGGGGGGGGGTTAACATTTATAAATCGGGCCGAAAATTTCGCAACGACTCAGCCAGCCGCTGAATAAGGGGGGGGGGGGGGGGGGGGTAAGAGGACACTTTTTTTTTTTTTGGTCTCGAAATTTGAAAATTTGACATTTTGCTCCGTTGGGGGGGGGGGGGGGTAAGTGACTTGTTTTAGGTTATCCATGGGGGTTTTTTTATTTTTTTTAATAATAAAAATTAAAAAAAATCCAAAGGGGGGGGGTTTAGGTTTTTTTTTTTTTTTTGGGGGGGGGGGTTTATACACATAAAAATACCAAAGGGGGGGTTTAACCCCCCAACCCCCCCCCCCCCCCCACCCTGCGTACGCGCCTGGTTACCAGTATGTTGTGCGCCTAACAGCTGCCAACACTGCTCTCCCTTTCTTTGTCATTTTTTGTCTGATTTACTTGGAGTTTTTGATTAATTTTGATATCATCCTGTTTCTAAGATCATACTGATTGTGCTAGACAGATTTGATGGTTTTAGGCTATACATTGGTGTAGATCTTTCATCTGGAAGTTTTTCCAAGTTTGCTTTCATTTGGTGCAAAGTAGCCATACTACTTGCACTTGATTTGTACATGGACTTCATTACTATTGTGGTTTGATCAGGCATGTATGTCACTGAACAAGGACAATGTTAGCTCAGAGGCTCATCTATATCCTTTCACTCATCCTCCTTTGTTGGACTGTTGTCACGATTAGTGGTCATTCAGGTGGACTGAATGGATCCTTTCAAGCCAAGAAATCACTGAAACACAGAACAACAATAGAACTAAACGCAGAGAACATATGACACCCATACTTAAACAACTGCACTGGCTGCCAGTTAAGTCCCGTATTAATTATAAGATCCTTTGACTGACATATCAATGCCTAAACGGTACATCCCCGTCTTACCTCCAAGATCTCATTCTACAATATACCCCTACAAGAACATTAAGATCAAATAGTAAATCCCTCCTGGTAGCTCCAAGCACTCAAACAAAATATTACGGCACTCGCTCTTTCGAAAATTCTTCGGCCGAATTGTGGAACAGCTTGCCTGATATTGTCAAACAGGCAAGCACAACAGAATCATTTAAGACTCTGTTGAAGACCTATCTTTTTGTAAATTGTTAATTTTGTTTCAGCGGTTTAGTGACTTCTTTGGTTATAGTATCATGTACATATTTAATATTTAATTTATTTTTCATTTAATTTTCATTTTTAAATTTGTATTACCTAAATTACCCTGTACATGTAAGCTAAATAGGAATTGTGTATCATTATTGTTGTTGTAATTAATTATTTTCATGTATGAGGCATAAATGTTCATTTCTATTCCGCCCTTTTCCTTCTTTTCTAAGCGCATAGGGACTTTCTTTGTATTAGTGATATGCGCTATACAAATGTTTATTATTATTATTATTATACTGATGGGTGAACAAGAACTATTATGATTATTATATATAAAAGTGCGAGAATTCTTCACCCTATATATACAGTGCGTCTCAAAAAACGAAACCGAGAATTATCGATGTTTTATTATAACCTAATCACATTTATAATTAATAAATGACACATATTTGTAAAGCTTAGATATAATAATAATATTTAATTTTTATATAGCGCTTATTACAAATGTCTCTAAGCGCTTTACAAATATACTATTTGTAGATCCTCCTCTTTCATTTTGATGCAACTCATATGATGCATATTTCACGCATGAGTGATTAAAAGCAATTTGAATAGAGGAAACCAGAAAGTCATTTGGCGCACGGTATCTGAATTTCAAAGAGAACATCACATTTCTGCCCTTTCATATGACACCTCATTCAGCAAAAATGAGCTAGGAATAACAAAGTTCTGTTTGTTTGCATTTAATGCTTGCATTTCCATAATTTGATTAAACGAAGTCGTTTTCACTGGCTGCCTACCATAGCAACAAACAAAGTTGATAAAAGACTTAACTCCGTTTCTTTGACGATCAGCCATGCATGAAGTATCTTTCGTATTTTTTTGTGCATGGTTGATTGTTTACAAGTGGTTATGTGAGTTAAAAGTAATTATTTTACCACTTTCTAAACTAGATATCTGTTTTGGGCAAGATTCGCGACTTTTTGGTCATCAACTTTCAAAGCAAATTTGACAAATGTTTAAAGGCAGGCTTTACTACTTCATTTAAACTATTTGTAATAGTCCTCGATTATGCCTTGCGAACAGCTATAGTCGGCCATGAAGAGGAACTTGGATTCCAACTGGAAAGAAGGAGAAGTAGGAGAGTTAGTCCGGAAATCATAACAGACCTAGATTTTGCCGATGACATAGCCCTGCTATCTGAGGAATTAGAGCAAGCCCAAAAACTCCTGAGCAGAGTGGAGACATCGGTAGGCAAGGTCGGGCTCCGGAAGAATTCAGGCAAAACCAAGTTCATGTCATTCAATCACAGGGAGATCATCACTATAAAAACAAATGATGAAATTCAGTTGGAGAATGTCCCTGATTTCAAGTACCTGGGAGCACTGATGGTGAGCACAGAAAAAGATGTGAAAGCTCGTAAGGCAGCAGCATGGAGAGCGTGTAGTAAGCTTGGAAGAATCTGGAAATCTTATCTTCACAGGCAGTTCAAACAACGTTTGTTTGTTGCTACAGTTGAATCTGTGCTGCTATACGGCTGCGAAGCATGGACAGTTACAACAAAGTTGGCAAAGGAATTAGATGGTTGCTACACCAGACTTCTTAGAACAGCATTCAACGTACACTGGAGTCAGCATATGACAAATAAGGAGCTATACGGGAAACTACCAAAAGTATCAGAAAAGATCAGGGAAAGAAGACTACGTTTTGCAGGCCACAGCTTTAGGAAAATCAATGAACCAATATCTCAGCTTCTACTCTGGAAACCAAAACAGGGGAAGAGGAAACCTGGAAAACCTCATCTTACCTATACAGACCTACTCAAGAAGGACACGGGACTTGAACTGTCAGAGATAAAAGCAGCCATGCTGGATAGGAATGTGTGGAAGGCCATCACAGCTCGGGCAGTTGACCCGACTTAAGCAAGTAAGCACTACTTCAGCAAGAAGGGATTAGACCACCCAGTGAGCCAGCGAAGTCACTGTGACAGGTGGCTATCTCATTAACTCAGCTCTGTCATTTAACATAAGAAAAAGAGGATCATGGGGGACCAACAGGCACCGATTGGGGAAGTTTTCTATATAGAGGGAGCAAGTAGCTACAAGTAGGACAGTGTGCCTTTAAAAGGCCCGGGCAATAGTGCAACTAGAAGCAGTTCTTCAAACAGATTTTTTTTATTTTTTTTTTTTTTTTTTTTACAGAGATGAATATTGGTAAAATTAGCATATTATTTTGTCCGAGTGATAATGCATAATTGTTATAGACCTTAAATGTTTGTTTGACTTAATGCAAGTTTGCTTCAGTGCAGTGTGTATGTTGCTCATGGAAGATCATCTTTGATGTACTACACTGTCCATGACTGAGAAATCACAACAAATGGGGTACAGTTTAAAAGAGGAAAAAACAGACTTGATGAAAGTTTACGACCGTACCTAAATAATTGTGGGTACTATAAATGCAAACATATGATTGTGCCATTACAAGATATAGTCGATCAAACTTGAGTTTCTAAACTTTTTGGTGTGTGTGTGTGTGTGTGCGAAGAAAAAAAATTGGCCTAAGGCAATTTAATTTGCCTTGTGCATCACCTATTGAAATGTGTAAATATTATAATGGCGTAGTTCATAACCTGAACATGATTTCAATGAGATATACGATAGGGTATTGAAATTGCCCTTGCCCTTTTTTCAGAAGTAGTAGCGATCACGTTTACCTGCACAATGTAAGGTATGTCTTCATGTATGTATATCCGGAGTGTGATGTCTTCCCCCTGTGCCATGTCAACGGGAAGGAAAGGGGTGCACACCATTCGTTTACCAGAAGCATGATAACGAAGCTTTATCGGTATCCAAAGCTGTACCTTGTCCTTAATATCAGATGTGGCATCTATGGTGAGGTTGATTTCCCTTTCGTTAATGATACATTTCGTGTCACTATCATCAGAGGAATGTTCACGGTGAACTGTAAAAAATTGCATATTGACAGGACAAAACATTCAAATATAAATCTGTTTTGAAATACGTGAGTGTTTTTTTTTTGTTTTTGGTAGGACCCTAATTGGTTTGGTGACTTTAACAAAACTTAAATTTGTTGTTAAATGCTTGGTTTGCAACATTCCCGCTAGGTAAGTTTATGATAAATTGAATAAACGATGATGTAAAATGGACATTTAATGAACAAAAAATTATAAATAGGTGAGTGAGGAATGTATACAAAGTATTCTTAAGAATTACAGCGCATCTTTAATCAAAGTAAAAAGATTGACTTATCATTTAACTGTTTCACTGCGCCAAGCAAGAGAGTGACTTGAATTTAACATAATCCGGCGACCCGGGATCAAAACCAAGTCGATGCGCTAGTGCCCTTTGGTGCCTTTGGTAAGGCATTAATCCTCATTACCAGGTCCCTCTGAGAGGACTTTAAGCCGTCGGTCCACTGGTTGCTTACTAACAAGCATTTATGCTTCTAATAGCAGTCAGGTAAAATAACCACTACTACTACTACTACTACTACATGGCAAATCTCCAAGTCATCCTTGCATCCTCCTATTGACAACTAACCTGAGGTCGATTCAGTTTGTTTCCAGATAATGTCAGCATGAACATCGTTAGCCTTCAGCAATGTTGCGGCATGAGGGAGACTTAACGTTATATGCTGGTTCTTGGAATAGCGCCACTGTGCAGGGAATGTGATTCCAATGCCATGGCCTGTAAGAAACTCAATCTTTCGGTGAGGTGGGGGATCATCAGTAACTAGAGCTATAGATACATCATGGCAAGAGCCAGCCTGGACTGTCCCTGGTGGAATCAACATTGTGACGTCACAGCTATCCAAATGTAGGATCCCGCCTTCACATCCAATAATGCGATGGCTTTCAGTAGATCTTGCAGTCGGCAGATCTATTTTTACGGAAAAGGGAACAAGGTAATAAGAATAGGTGAATTGTATCATCTGTTATATACCTCACTTAAGAAATCCAGCCATCTGATTGGTCGAAATTGCATTCATAAACTTTAACTATTTCTGTAAAATTCCCAGTAACCATGGTTAAAACAGTTCTAAAATCCCAGTAACCATGGTTACCGGGAAAATAGTTCAGTCTCCATGGTTATCCCATAGAGAAACTAGAGAAGGCCAAGGTGGTGTCATTAGTTGACTCTTTTGTTTTCGGCATATAAAAGTATTAATGACTGCTTTAATATTCGAGAAATAGTATAGTATTAATGACTGCTTTGAGAGAAATAGTTGTTTTTATACGCTCAAGGGAAGGTTAGAATTGTGCTATTGCCCGAGGCGTGCCGAGGGCAATAGCCCAATTGTAACCTTCCCGAGAGCGTATAAAAACAACTATTTCCCGAATATTAAAGCAGTCATTAATACTTTTATATGCCATAAAAAAATAAGACTAAAAAATAGAAAAAAAAAAGAAAAAAACTTTTGTCGAAGATGGGATTCGATCTCTTGCGTACAAAAGGTGATGTAACTAAAGTCACCGCCTTAAACCGCTCGGCTGTCGCGCTCTGTTACCATACTTAGCAGTTTTCTCTAATATATACATTAAAATGGATTGAAAACGGCTTCACGTTCTGGATGCTTCGCGGCTGCTCCATTAAACGGGCCCTTCTTTTACTTTTGCAATGCATATTGGCACGAACTTAGATCAAGATCTATCGGCAGATGTTGTTTTTTTGTTTTGGGAAGTTTATTTATGTCTTCATGTCAACAATGCAAGAAAAAAATTGTCTGTAAGATCGATCGAGATTCAATTGTATTGAAATTACCGACCAATTCTTCGCACACGTACGGTATCCTCGATCGCTCAGACCATTTTTTAACATGTAAACCTATGGGATAAAAAAAAGATGGCGCCCTACTAAGTCAAACCGTATTTTTTTCTCATCGTGGAAAATTCCTGTAAGATCATTTAAAAATGAGTGGAAAGAAAAGACAGATGGACAAAATGGACGTTTCACCAAGGATTTCCCAATACTTCACCCCTTCTGGCTCAATTTCAGGCAGAACAGAGATGGATATCGATGAAAACTCGGACATTCAACTTGAAAATCTCACTCAGCAGTCAGTGCTTACTGGAATCAGCGAAGCAGGCCAGGACTCGCAGGAGTCGCACCCCCAAGCTGTCGGGGGAAAGGAGAGGGGAAAAGACGAAGACGAACCGCGGGCAGAGAAGAAGCGAAAGACCAATGGAGATCAAAAGGTGCAGGCAAGTACTACCACTGAAGATTTACTAGCAAAGCTTCTTGACAGAATGGATCAAATGAACTCAAAATTCAATGACATAGTGACCAGATTAGACTTATCCCTTACTCAGATTGATAACAATAAGAGAGAGATAGAAGAAGTGAAGGAAAAGCAAGAAGGGATTGAGTTTGACATTGGTTCAATCAAAGAGAAATTGCACGCACAAGAAAAGGAGAATGAGAAGTTGCGCGAACGTCTGACAGACCTATCCGCCAGGGGAATGAGAAACACACTTGTGTTCCAAGGCTTTCCAGAGGGTGCTGAGAACAAGAATTGTAAAAATTTGATCCAGACATTTGCCAAGTCGCATTTGCAGATTGAAGCTGAAGTAATCATCGAAAGGGCACATCGCAGCGGAAGCACCTCATCACCTCGACCAAGGCCGATTATTGCAGCCTTTAATCGGTACTCGACCAAAAGTATGATCCTGGTAAATGCACGTCGCTTCTTGAAGGAGAAACCCTTTGAGCACAAGGGAAAGCATCCTATTTATGTGGATGAAATGTTGCCCAAGGAAATTCGTGAACAACGGAAGAAGCTGATTCACATCAAGAAGAAGCTGAAAGAGGAAAATACAAGGAGAGCAGTGTACTTCAAGTATCCTGCTCGCATCTTCTACAAAGAAGGAAAAGACGGGAAGGAGATAGAATACAAGAAGAAATAACTCAAAACGTCAAAGGAAAGAAAATATTATCATTCCACATCGAAATGCCGGAAACATTAAAAAAACAAAAACATGAATAATGTTATAGAGCTGGACTTACCTTGCCTACTTAAAAACAAAAACAAAAGTGAAAAAGGAATACTTAGATTAGGTTAATGACAAGAACTTAAACTTTTATTTGTTTGATTAATTTTCATGAACTAATTCTGAGAGTGAACTTTTATAGTTGAATATGTGGAAAAAGCACTCAAAGGAAAAAGGAAAGACCACGATGTAGAGCGCCACCTTGATCTCCCTAAGGCATACAGAAGAACTAGCCTTTGTTATGATTTGTTTTTTGTGTTGTTTGGTTGTTGAACCTGAATGTTTAATATATGTTAAACCTGATCTTATAATGGTGGTATTTTTAAGAAATTCATATCTCAACTATGGATTTGAAGCTGATGACACATAATGTTAACGGATTGGGGGACTTTAAAGCAAGGAAACGTTATTTTAATTATATGCTTAAACAGAACAAAGATATTATCCTTTTACAGGAAACTCATTCTGTAGAAAAGGAAGAATCATTATGGAGAAATCAAGTTAGATCTGATATTATTTTCAGTCATGGAACTTCTAAGAGCAGAGGAGTATGCATTATATTAAGAAAGACACCCAATTTTAAATTGTTAGACTCCAATGTGTCTCATCTTAAAGACCAAGCACAGAAACAGTACTATTCTTCTTCCATTGCTGATTGTTCAGGAGACCAGAAACGTCTGTTTAGAATTATTAATAAGTTATTAGACAGGAAGAAGGATCCATTATATCCCAACACTGATAATGATCATAATCTTGCTAATCGTTTTTGTGATTATTTTGTAGATAAGATAAAAAGTATTCGAGAAGAGTTAACTGATTTAAGTTCTTACAGAAGTACTGACACCCTTTCAGAAATTGTTCCTGTCCCTTCTACTGGCATGTCAGAATTCACTCTCGCCACATGTACTGAAATTAGAAAAATCATCATGAATTCCCCTGTGTCTTCTTGTGATTTAGATCCAATACCAACTTGCCTAATTAAAGAATTTGCCAGTGACTTTGTTCCTTATATCACTCAGATAGTTAATAAATCTCTAAAGTGTGGATTCTTTCCCGATTGTCTACAACATGCCCTTATCAAACCCCTTCTTAAAAAACCCTCCCTTGACAGACAGGATTTAAAAAACTACAGACCAATTGCTAATCTAAAATACTTAGGCAAGGTAATAGAAAGAGTTGTTTCCGGTAGACTACAGTCTCACTTAAAGAATAATAGTTTGCAAAATCCTTTCCAGTCAGCATACAGGGAGATGCATAGCGTGGAAAGTGCATTGTTACGGGTAAACAATGATGTATTAATTGGTATGGATAATGGAAATGTCTCTGGTTTAGTACTGCTTGATCTCAGCAGTGCTTTTGATACCATTGATCATTGCATTTTGCTAAATAGATTAAAGGAAATAGGTCTCAATGGTATAGTATTGAAGTGGTTTATGTCATATCTTTCTAGTAGATCACAAGAAGTTTGTATCCGTGATGCTACCTCTGCTTCAGTTAGTTTAGATTTTTCAGTCCCCCAAGGATCTGTTCTCGGTCCGCAATTGTTCAATGTTTATACTCTGCCCATATAGCATATTGTTCAAAAACACAGTATCAATTATCATATGTATGCAGATGACTTACAGCTTTATTTTATTTGCAAACCTGTCCAGAAAGAAATAGATGAAAATGTGAAGAAAATTGAAAACTGTATAGCTGATGTAAGGAACTGGATGATTGAGAGTCGCTTAAAACTAAATGATGCAAAAACAGAATTCATTTTGCTTGGCAACAGTAGACAGCTCAGTAAAATTAAGGTTTCTCATGTTCAAGTTGGTTCTGCCCCTGTATCTCCTGTACATCAAGCTAGGAATCTTGGTGTAATATTTTATTCTGCCATGTCACTTGAAACCCATGTTTCAAATTGTGTTAAACTGGCCAATTGTAATTTACGTAATATCCGTGCAATTAGGCAATATCTCTCACCTCAATCCACCCAACAGTTAGTACATGCTTTTGTTACTTCGCACCTTGATAATTGCAATTCATTACTCTTTCGACTACCCGCCAACCAAATTAACCGATTGCAAAAAGTTCAGAATGCTGCTGCTCGCCTTGTAACTAACACCAGAATATCATCACATATCACTCCTATCTTGAAATATCTGCACTGGCTCCCTGTTCAACAGCGTGTGATCTATAAAATTCTACTCTTAACCTATCGTGCACTAAATGATCTAGCTCCAGAATATATTTCATCCCTTCTATCACCCCACTCTGCAGGTCGTTCTGGTTTACGTTCATCACATAATATTAGACTTAAAGAAATACGTACCAAAAGAAATTAGGGGGGGCAGAGCATTTGCATCAGCAGCTCCTTCTTTGTGGAATAAGTTACCTTTCTCTATTCAGACGGCCAACACTCTCTCTACTTTCAAAACTGGGCTTAAAACTCACCTGATGCTCAATGCATATTGTTAAATTTCAATGTTCTTTTTATACAATGCATGCAAAACAAACAATCGCACTGTGCCACATTGTACATGTATGTACCTTGGCACCATGAAGTTGTATATGATCTAATGCAAGTTAACATTCTATATTTCTTTAATCTTAGGTATGTTGAATATTAATTTAAATTATTTGTATGCGCCTTGAGCATCTCTAGAGATGGATATGTTGCGCTATATAAATATTGTTATTATTATTAAAGGTATAATGGGACGATTTTTATTGGTAAAAGTTGAAATTCAGAAGAAAGTTTATGTGATATGCAACATATATGCACCAATAATGAGAAGGATCGAGTTGAGTTTTTTTAGAAGGTAGAATTGACCATACAAGATAACGTTGAAAATGGGGAAATTCTAATAATTGGTGGGGACTTTAATTTAATTCAAAACCTTGATCTGGACAGGGCAGGTGGCTCAATGAAAAGCATTTGGAAGCACTCTGTGAATCTTATAGAAAATCTGAAAATATATTTTGGTTTGGTTGATGTTTGGAGAATCAGAAACCCCTGCAAAAAAAGGATTTACATGGAGAAGGTATAACCCACTGGTGCAATCTAGATTGGATTTTTGGTTAATCCATGAATCCTTACAGAATACAATTAGTGAAAATGATATCATACCGTGTGTTTTGTCTGATCAAGATCATGTTAGTTTGCACATGAAAATTAAGACAAAAAATTCTGGTCCGTCCTACTGGAAATTTAACAATAGTCTATTGAATGATGTGGAGTATGTTAATGCTTTAGCTAATAAATACTCAGAATGGATTGGTGAGTTTACAGATAGTAATGATAAAGGAGGGCTATGGGATTGGTTAAAGTTTAAAATTAGAGAATTTACTGTACCATTCTCTAAGAAGAAGAAATGTGAAAGGGAAGAGAAAAGAAAGGCTCTTGAAAAAGAATTGAAAAAAAATAGATGACAGGATGGCAGCAGAAGATATAGATGAAGAATTAATGAAAAAGAAAAGGGAAATAGAACAGGAGCTGTTTAAAATATATGACTATTTTGCAGATGGGGCAATCTTGAGGTCAAGGTGTACATGGTATGAGAAAGGGGAAAAGAGTACTAAATATTTTTTGTCATTGGAAAAAGGTCAAGCAGCAAATTCCAATATTGATGTTTTGACTTCAGATGTAGGACGTATTGATAAACAGTCTGAAATACAGGATTTCATTAAGAAATCATATAAAACTTTGTTTGAGAACAGAGATAAGGTGGAAGATGAGGTGAGCAAAGATTACATAAGTCAGAGTAACATCAAGCAACTCACAGACGAAGAAAGAAATTCATGTGAAGGAAATATCACTTGCTCTGAAGCTAGGGCAGAATTGTTAAAAATGGCTAGAAATAAAACACCTGGGAACGATGGGTTAACTGTGGAGTTTTATGAGATGTTTTGGCCTTTGATATCAAAAGAAGTTATTGATTCTTTCAATTTTGCATATGAAGATAGTGTAATGTCTGTGTCACAAAGACAAGGTACAATTAAACTCATCCCTAAGCCTGATAGAGATAAACACACACTGAGCAATTGGCGTCCCATAACTCTTTTAAATGTAGATGTTAAAATACTTTCTAAATGCTTGGCGAAGAGAGCTGCTAAGGTGATAGGAAAGTTAGTAGATAGTCAACAAACTGCCTTTATTAAAGGCAGATACATAGGGGAAGGAATAAGATTAATATCAGACCTTTTACAATATACTAAGGAGGAGAATTTGAGAGGTATTATGCTAGCCCTTGATCTAACAAAAGCATTTGATTCAATAAGCCACAGGTACATGCTAAATTGTTTAGAAGCGTTCAATTTTGGACCATCTTTCATACAATGGGTTAGAACATTGCACACTAATATAAGTAGTTGTGTATTGGTGAATGGATTTACCACTGGATATTTTCCAGTGTCTAGAGGAGTCAGACAAGGTGATCCTCTGGCTCCTTTACTGTTTATACTGAGCTTGGAAGTTGTTCTTACAAGACTTAATAATAATGATAATATTCAGGCTTTTGAATTTAGTGGAAAACAAATAAAGTATACAGCATATGCTGATGACATAACTTGCTTTTGTAGGAATATACAATCAATGAAGATGGTTTTCAAAGTTTTTGAAGAATTCTCAATCATATCAGGTCTTTATTTGAATAAAACAAAAACGGAAGGTATATGGGTTGGGAAAGATAGGCACAATGGAGAAAAAACAAATGATATACATTGGGCAGACAAAAGCATAAGAATTTTAGGCATTCATTTCTCATATGATCAGGAAGTAGTCAGGAAACTGAACTTTGATAAGAGACTGGATGAAATAAAATGTACTTTTTTAAGATGGAAGAATCGGGGGTTAACTTTAATAGGAAAAATTCAACTGTTGAAAACATTTGTTATGTCTAAGATTATGTATATAGTTTCCAATATTGAAATACCCGATGATTTTGTTAAGGAGGTTGAAAAGTTGATGTTTCAGTTTATATGGAAAGGTCCAGATAAGATATCACGGGCAACAATGATTGCAGATTATACTGAAGGTGGTCTTAAATTCCCGAAACTAAAATGCATGATAGAGACACAGCTGGTTAAGTGGATTCAGAGATATTATACAGAATCAGATCATCATTGGAAGTTGTTTTTTGACCACTATAGTAAACGATTTGGTGGAAAATTGATTTTTATGAGTAATTATTCTATGAGCCAGTTGAATTCTCTTGGAATTCCCATATTTTATCATAACTTGTTGTTAGCATGGTCCCAGACAAAGGAGTATAATCAATTGGTTGATGATCAAGGAGCCCAAGCAAGTGTACTTAGTCAAATTGTTTGGAACAATCAATATATTCTTATTGATAATAAATCAGTTTACTGTAAGGCCTTTCATGAGGCAGGTCTATGTTATGTATATCAACTTTTTGATCTACATGGAAACATTGTGCAATTTAATCTTTGGAAAGCAAGAGGAGTACCAGGTAAATACTACATGATATATTTGGCAATAGTATCGCTAGTCAGGAAGAAATGGGGAAGTTCATTTAATCAATTATTGATACAAATGTTCTTGGAGAAAATAGATTATGAACATGATCAGTCTGACCTTTTGACAGTAGAAATTCAAAAACTAAAAACTAGAAATATTTATGTTGATTTAGTTAGTAAATTGACATGTAGACCTGTCTGTGAACCCCTATTTTCCACTAAATATGGGATAGAAAAAGAGGAATGGCCACAAATGTATCTACTCCCATTTAAATGCACAATAGAAGTTAAGATGAGAGTCTTCCAGTTTAAGATTTTGCATAATATTCTATACACCAATGAGAGACTATTTAAAATGAAGCAGGTTCAGACAGAACTTTGCACAATGTGCGAGACCTCTGTTGAAACTCCTTTACACCTGTTTTATGAGTGTAAGGTTGCTGAAGATTTAAGACGAGCTTTTGTTGATAAAATTGGTCTAAAGCTATCTATCAGATATGAGGATCTATCTAGGAAAAGAATGATGTTTATATTCATAAAGGATTGGAAGGGACCACATAAAATATTATTAAATCACTTAATTATCTTATTGAAGAGATACATTTATATTCAGAAATGCAGGAATTTAATAGTAATTTTCATAGGTTTTGAAACGTTTATTTGCAAAATCAGACATATAGAATTGGTAATTGCTAAAAAAAAGCACAAAGAAAACATGCACTATAGAAAATGGTCCCCTATTGAGAATTTATTTTAATTATCCATAATTATATTTTGATAATGATACAGTTCAAACCACCCGAGACTGATTTTTTAGTTTTTACATCAGGTCTGTTTGTTTGTTTGTTTGATTGTTGTTAGTTTTTTTTTTTTTTTTGGGGGGGGGGTAATTGTTATAGTGATTCGTATTTGATTTTTGTTCTTTTAATGTTATACAATTATTTAATTCTTGTATGATTGTTGTTTTTGTAATGTTACAACAAAAATTCGAAAATCAATAAAAATTTGGAAAAAAAAAAAAAAAAAACCTATGGGGTAACCATGGAGACTGAACTATTTCCCGGTAACCATGGTTACAATTGGGCTATTGCCCTCGGCACGCCTCGGGCAATAGCACAATTCTAACCTTCCCTTGAGCGTATAAAAACAACTATTTCTCTCAAAGCAGTCATTAATACTATAATAATAGCTTGATGATTAGTCATTCCATATCACACAAATGGATAATCTGAAACGGACCTCGTCTTATCAACGCTGTACGGATGATAAGTAAACAAATCATTGAATTTGTTTTGAAGGCGGAATAACGCCATCCTTTCTACCTTTCTCTTACCTAAAAGGGGATATTTTACATTCTAAAATATGGATTTGGGTTTGGTAGAAATATAGAGCGCAGAAACCAATGCCTTTGCGATATGCATAAAACGGGGAGGGGAGGGGTAGTAATTTCCTTAATTGACCCTTGAGAACAATCTAAGTGAGTAATAAAACCATTCAAAATTAGATGAAATACGTACCCCGGAATGTATGAACATCATCTTCGGATAAGCTGCCAAAAGAACAAAAAAGGTGTATCAGTTTATGATTGTGGTGTATAACTTATCATACATCAATGTTTTACGCCAAAGTATATTTGGTTTATATTACAGTCATGTATCAACTTTGTTTTGATTATTGGGACTTAAATGTCATGATACACAATTATGATTGTTTAAGGACTGATGTTTACAGCGAAATAAAATAGGTAGTCGACAAATGAAAAATTAAAATCGAATCTTTCAGAAGATACTTTTATAGTAAATATATACATTTATAACGCAGATAATTTCCGTAAGTTTATTCATTGAATTTTGAATAATTAAATCTTGAATCATATTTTACAGGGCCTGGTTAACTTATTGTTATAATTTTCTCACCTACGGAATACCATTTGCACAATGCGCTCCTCTCTGGCATACTGTACCGGGGTAAAACCGTTGTTATCCTTGATATCGATCTTGGATCCTTGATTTATAAGCAATTGTATCAGCGCCTCCGCGGGGGATATGTCATCATCACTCTCTTGTTGTATCTATTTCGAATAATGGAAACGGTAAAAGAGCTAGATTATTGTGAGAATAAACAAACAAACAAATAGACTGTGTAGATTAAAGGTAATACAAAGTTTTGGGAAATTTAGAAAATTGGGTGGATAGTGATTCTTATAATTTTGATATATTTGGATGCCCCTGTGGATGTATTATAAGCACTACAAAATTTAGCCCCTAAAACACTTCTGCTTTCGAGAAAAATTGATTATAAAAATTTACCGGTGCTCCCGGTAAATGTTGATAAATTTCAAATAGCGACGGTACGGCCGTACAATGGTAGCTGTGACCATGACAATCTCAGAATATGTAGTTGAGATATATAATTTCAAAACAGGTACAGCTAATCGGCCGATTTCAGTCAAGAAACATTGTTTTATAGCTTGATTAAATATCTTGACCTTGAGAGGAAGCTATACAACATAAGGAGTTTATTATTTACAATTTCATAAGTTTAGACTCGATTTCAACCGCGACAACGATCACTGAATATTGTAGGATCGCATTATGCTTCCAATATGTTCATTTGAACCAAATTCATGACCCCATACCAAAACTTTGTATTACCTTTAAATGCTTTTTCTACACCGATACCAGTTTTCAAAATTTACGATAACAGGGAATCAGATCCTTATATTTGTATTCAGTTTATACTTGCAGCAATCTATTTTCATGGCATTGTCGGCTTATAAAAAGGTAAATAAATCATGCGCGTGCGCACACACACGAGTGTACATTTGTGTGCTAATCAGATAGACTAACCGTTCTCACTTAAAGAGAAACTAAAACAAGAAATACCTTACCTGCTCCAAAGCTGTCGTCACTTCAACCTGTCTTTTCTTACAGTGACATAGTCTGATGGCAACATGTAAGGGTGTCTGGCCATCGTGTGACTGAGGATTTAAACCAGCACCTAGTGATACCAACTTTTCAATGATTGATGTTAGCCCGCTTACAGTAGCAAGGTGAATGGGTGTTAGACCAGCACTGTCGCTATGATGTATAGATGATACATCCTGTGGAACAAAAATATTTAAAAAATAAACAAATGAAAAATGAAGGTTTTTAAATATTGTTACGTAATGATGATGTACCCTCTACGAGCATTAATTTGGTCCCTATGTAAACATATATATGTATATACACACATACGTTTTCATCATATACTTTATAAGATTATGATAAAGCCATCCATAATATAGAGTAAATGACATACATGATGACAGTTGATAGATAATGCACTGTTGTCGAACATTCATTAATTATTTAGGATTACTTTCAGCAGGCCTAATAGCAGAACTGCATAGGGGAGTAAATGTAGATCAAGAGTAAAAAATTATTGGTAGTGGGGGGGGGGGGGTATAGAATGGGTGACGGCGGTACTGATGTTAATGCATCAGCTATATGACAGAAGTCATATTAATGATAATAATAATAATAGAGAATATTCATCAAGCACATAACAAATTAAAAACTTCTCTATGCACTTTACAATCATGACATATATATATAAACAACATAATAAATAACAAATATTTATGAGAAAGTAAACCAATTCACCAATAATTACACCAGTAAAACTATTTGACATTACATATTACAAATTCAACAAACAGACACCCATTATGTCGAACCAACCTCCTAAATAATAAAAATAAACGTACAGCTGCATATACCTTATCAAGAAGAATCCATGCAGTATCAGCATTGCAAGAGTTTAATGCTATACTTATCGGTAACTGGCCTCGTCCAGAACGTCTCGTGCTCATTATTGCTTTCTGGTCCAGAAGATCCTTCATTATTGATACATCCCCACTTTAATAAAAACATGAAAACATATTATAATAAATGGATATGTATGTATATATATATATATATATATATATATATAATGGATATAGTACTAACATTTGGAACCTAAGACCTCTTCTTCATGTTCAAAGTAGTTATTAAAATTGTACATTTTCTGTTTACTAATAGCATGGTTCTGAAATCGTAGACTAAATAATATTTTCTTCGAGATTTACTTATAATAAATGGCGAATCAATTCCGATTCATGTTTTTGTAGGAATCAAACTACATACCGTTATTGTAATAAAATTTGACATGTAATTGTAGCGGAACTTTAGGTTGTGTCTCATTAATTTGTTAAGTGTATAGGCAACCGCTGATAAATCGGCCCATAAACAAAAATTAAAGAAAACTAGGAAATGTTGTGTTGCTTTGATAATAAAAACGCTGAATGTTTTTGTTGAATATGTTGTTCTAGGACAATTACCCCCAAGCGCAATTACCCCCCCCCCCCCCCCCCCCCCCCCCCCCCCTCCGAGGACAATTCCCCCCTGGAAATTCCCCCCTAGGACAATCACACTCCCCCCATAGATAAGAATAAGAGCAATAACCATGAACTTTGAAGGCATTTGCGGTCTGAAAACAGAACTCAACTATCCCTTTAATATAAAATTTATATTTATATACCATTTTATAATTATAAATACTACACTAAAATAATATTGATTAAAATTTATATTTGATATATTCAATGTGAAGGATAAGCTTACTATATATTTGAGGAAAATGATGGTGAATATCACTTTGTCAGTAAATTGAGAAAGAAAGAAATATAGGATAAAATAGTGGAAGAGGGGAGAGGGAAAGGATAAAGAGAGATAGATTTTGAAAGAGAGAGAGAGAGAAGGGGAAAAAGGACAGGAGAAAGATGAGGGATGAGAGAAGGAGAGAAAAAAGGAAAGAGAGTTTAATTTATGACAAAACCATGTAAGCAAATAAACGAGAATTTAGTTGATTCAGCTGAGTCAAGCATTGTAAAAAATTAAAAATGCACATAATACGAAGATGTAAAATGATACATTAATACAAATGCCATTATGGTATTGTTAATATAATACTAAACATTAGTGAAAATTATTTATGGGTAATTATCACATTGTCAGAAAAATGAGAAAAGGAAGAATAAGACAGAAAGAGAGAAATAGTGGGAGCAGGAAGGAGGGAAAAGAGAAAGAGAGATATAAAGCTAGAGACAGAGAGAGAGAGAGAGAGAGAGAGAGATAAAGGGAGAGAGAGAGAGAGAGAGTTCAATTTATGACAATACATTATAAGCATGTCTAACGAGGTTTCAGTTGATTGAATTTAGGAAAAGAACAAAAGAGGGAACTGCTGACTGTTTATAGCGTTGAGTTCTGCATCGTGGTAAGGACAAACGATTGGAGTTTCTCATGCTGCGGCAAGTAATTAAGCACATGGCGCGGTTGAGGCACGTAAATGTCCTCGGGGGTGGTTGTCCTTGAGAGGGGAGGGGTAATTGCCCTAGGAGGTAATTTTCAGGGGGTAATTCATACCTGCCAACATTTGAAAATGAGAATTAAGAATTTTTAGCACGATATGTCTTCGAAAATAAGAAATATGTACCCTTAACAGGCGTTCGCACATGCAGCGGCAGTGTAACTGGCAATACGCCGCGGTAAATCTGTGCAAAAAAGCGAATACAAATTCGCTGCTCAATCATGCAGCCCTTTAACGCACGCAATACGTGAACTCTCACATCGCGGCATTTGATAAAACAAGCTTTATTTGGCTTAAGCAACACAAAAAACAAAAAATTTGAAATTTTGCAGATCCGGGATATCCCGCATTTTGGGGTCCTAAAAATCCAGAAAAACGGGATATTCCGGATTATTCGGGGGGGTTGGCAGGTATGGTAATTGTCCTCGGGGGCTGGTTGTCCTTGGGGAGTAGTTTTCCAGGGTTAATTTTCCGGGGATGATTGTCCAGGAGGTAATTTTCCTGATACGGATCCATTGTAGTATTCTGTGAACATACTGGAGGAAAAAAGTAGTACTTTAAAAATATGCACAATTTTGTATAAGCAGTTCACCTTGCTGCAGCATAATGGAGTGCTGTCCACCCTTCTGCATCCTCTGTCTCAATGTCTGCATTGTTTTTGAGCAGCAAACGTTCACAGTCCAGATGCCCTCCCCTTGCGGCAACCATTAATGGCGTGACACCTGCTAAGGTCTGTAAGATAAATAATATCGGTACGCTGCCTACAGTTTTAAGTAGGCCTACCATAAGGTACATGTAGTCCTACTCTTATTCCATCGATGAATACAGTTTGCCCTACATAAGAGACAATCAGGGAGAATATGGAATTCTGACTGACTTGAATGATCATTGTGTTGATAGAGTAGCACATTTTACTTTATGAATATATATTCGACATTGATGATATTTCTTCTAACGCATATCGATCTTCACCACTGCTAAAAATAGCAATTATTTCGTTACAATACGATTTAAGAAGCTTCGTGGAGAATAAGCCGATAGGTCATTTGAAGATTCCATTAGCCAGTCCGATTTCAAAATTGTGTGCTTAATAGAGTACCGAAGTTGTGATGTCATAAAAATCTAATTTTAGAATTTCTCAATTTTTTCTTCATTTTCCGAAAGAGCTTAAAAAATAATGTCCAAATGTCGAAAACCAATTTAATATGTTTAGTATTGGCTGAGATATGACCATCTGAATAAATATATGTCCTATGGGAACTCAGTGTAGAGCCAGAGCATATAACACTGAGTTCCCATAGGACATATATTTATTCAGATGGTCATATCTCAGCCAATACTAAACATATTAAATTGGTCTTTTGCTTTCGTCGTCCTTCTTTTTTATTTTAAAAAAAAAACACTGTTATGTGTTTTATGAAGGGGAAAACTTAAACGTGTTTCTCTCATAAAGATTTTCCCAATTTCAGGCTTCCAGATACTCAATTGAAATCTAAAATTTGTAAAAAGTTGAGAATCGTTTATTTCAACTTTTCCCGCTTACCGGTAATTCAAGAAACTTATTCATAATTCTCTTGAACTCTATATTTTCAAATAAATGGTATATTATTAAGATCAATACCATTCCTTCCAGTACGATTTTGTTATTATTCTTATTTCCACTCTTCCCCATTTTTTGACACCAAATGTATAAGTCGGTCGTGGGCCTATTATCAGAAATATATAAAACTGCAGCCATTTCAGGACAATTACCCCCTTGGAACAACCCTCAAGAACAATTGCAACAAGGATGTCGACACCACGACAACTGTGCATGTGGCAATTACCTTCTAATTACGTGACGGGGGTAGTTTAAGCGACTGCAGTTATATCTCAATAACAGGCCTATTTTGAAGAAAAATAATGGGACCATGAGAACAGTAACTGAGGTTCTAAAATTGTGTGGAAGAGACTTGAACTTAATTTAGTATGCTTTAAATCTTTACTTGAATATCTCGAAGCCTAAAATCGGGTAACTCATCCAAAGGGACTCGTCTCCAATTTTTCCCTGATACAGCATATTTGAAGACACCACACACTACAATTGGTGGCTTAAAATTCGGCTTACGCACCGCGATCCGACTGCTAGTAAAAGCCGGTTGAATTGAATAACCTACCTGAAGTCCAACTTCAGGAGCAGTATTGTTTCTCAAGAAATATTCCAAAGATTCCAATTGACCATTATCTGCGACAAAATGAAGAACTGTCCAACCGTAAATATTATGTACCTCGATATGTGCTCCTTTTGTAATGAGATATTTTATAATGTCAAGATGACCTCGACGAGAAGCAGCATGGATGGATAGATCACCATCATTGGCTGCTTTGTTCACATACGCTCCTTCATTCACTAAACATTTAACACTCTCAAGATGACCTTCATCTGAGGCAACATAGAGAGGTCCAAAGCCATCGTTATCTCCCATGTCTTTTTCTGCTCCTTTGGTAATCAGATACTTTACTATGTCTTGATGACCTTTAAGAGATGCTGCATACAAAGGTGTAGAACCATCCATTGCTGCTTTGTTCACATCAGCTCCTGCATTCAGTAGACATTCAACTACATCAAGATGTCCTTTCTGTGAAGCGATAAATAAGGGTGTGAATCCCTCATTACATCCCGTGTTCAGGTTTGCTCCTTCAACGATGAGATATTGTACAACATCGTGATAACCGCCCTGTGAAGCAACATATAGAGGTGTAAAGCCATCGTTATCACCCATTTCTTTATCTGCTCTTTGACTGATAAGATACTTGACAATTGCAATGTGACCATTGCGTGATGCGGAACGGAGAGGCGTCATACCGTGATAACCTCTACTATCAATATCTGCTCCTTTGTTAATCAGATACTTCACTATGTCTAGATGACCTTGATTAGATGCTCCTTCGAGAGGTGTCGAACAACTTTTTGATGCTTTATTCACATCAGCTCCAGCATTGACCAGACATTCAACTACATCAAGATGTCCGTCCTTTGAAGCGATATTTAGGGGTGTGAATCCCTTATTATCTCCCTTGCTCAGGTTTGCTCCTTCAGCGATGAGATATTGTACAACATCGTGATGACCGCAACGTGAAGCAATATAAAGAGGTGTTAAGCCATCGTTATCACCCATGTCTTTATCTGCTCTTTGACTGATAAGATACTTGACGACTGCAATGCGACCATTGTATGATGCGGTACGGAGAGGCGTCTGACCGTTATAACCTCTCTTATCAATATCTGCTCCTTTGTTAATTAGATACTTCACTATGTCTAGATGACCTTTTTGAGATGCTCCACACAGAGGTGTAGAACCATTTTTTGCTGCCTTATTCATATCAGCTCCTGCATTCACTAGACATTCAACTACATCAAGATGTCCGTTTCTTGAAGCGATATATAGGAGTGTGAATTCCGTACTAAATTCCATGTTCACGTTTGCTCCTTCAGCGATGAGATATTGTACAACATCGTGATGACCTTCATGTGAAGCAGTATAAAGAGGTGGAGAACCGTTTTTTGATACGTTGTTCACATCAGCTCCTGCATTCACTAGACATTCAACTACATCAAGATGTCCCTTTTTTGAAGCGATATGTAGGGGTGTGAATCCCTTATTATCTCCCTTGTTCACGTTTGCTCCTTCAGCGATGAGATATTGTACAACATCGTGATAACCGTTCTGTGAAGCAACATAAAGAGGTGTAAAGCCATTGTTATCACCCATGTCTTTATCTGCTCTTTGACTGATAAGATACTTGACGACTGCAATGTGACCATTGTATGATGCGGCACGGAGAGGCGTCTGACCATTATAACCTCTCCCATCACTATCTGTTCCTTTGCTAATCAGATACTTCACTATGTCTAGATGACCTTCGAGAGATGCTGCACACAGAGGTGTAGAACCATCCTTTGCTGCTTTATTCACATCAGCTCCTGCGGTCACTAGACATTCAACAACATCAAGATGTCCTTTCTGTGATGCGTGATAAAGGAATGTGAAACCATCTCCGTCAACACTATTAACATCCACTCCTTTATGTATAATATATTTTACAACATCGAGATTACCCTTGGAGGATGAATCACGGAGGGTGGTTTGAACAGTATCAAATCTATTTCCCAGATCCGCTTCCTTAGACATGAGAAATTCCGCTATATCTTGCTTATCATGAAATAATGCTATACCTAGTGGTGCATAACCATCATGTGATGCCTTGTTTACATCTGCCCCTGTATTCACGAGGTACTTAACAATATCAAGACGACCTGTCTGTGAAGCAATATGAAGAGGTGAAGAGTGATCACCATCAACACTATTGAGGTCTGCACCTTTTGAGATCAGGTATTTTAGAACGTGAACATGTCCTTCCTGCGTTGCTCCATGTAATGGTGTACCATATGCTAAGACTTTGTTCACATCTGCTCCTTTATCCACGAGGCATTCAACTACCTGGAGATGGCCTCCTTGTGAAGCGGCGTAGATGGGTGTTTCGCCTTTATATCCTGATGCTTTGTTCACATTAGCTCCTTTATCCATGAGGTATTCGACAACATCCAGAAGGCCTTTCTGTGATGCAAGATAAAGAGGTGTGTTACCATCAATATCACACCTATCAAGTTCATCAACTTTACTGATGAGATATTTGACTACATCGAGGTAACCATGAAGAAAGGCGTGCCGTATTGGCCGTAGTGCCGATGTCATCTCTGCTCCCGATATCTGCCTCTCTCATGATAAAATAGTTTACAATGTCAAGGTGACCTTCAATCAAAGCAGTATAGAGTGGTGCGTGTCCGTTATTCGATGATTTGTTTATATTTGCTCCTGCGTTCACCAAGCATTCAACAACTTTGTGATGACCATTCTGTGAGGCGGCATGTATGGGCGTGTAGCCATCGTTATCTTCAGTGTCTACATGTGCTCCTTGGCTGGTAAGATACTTGATAACCGCGAGATGACCAGAGAATGATGCGACACGAAGGGGCGTCTCACCCTTATAGCCTTTCCTATCAAGAGATGCTCCTTTAGTGACGAGATACTTTACTATATCTAGATGACCTTCATGAGATGCTGTATTCAATGGTGTAGAACCATTCTTTGCTGCTTTATTGACATCTGCTCCTGCATTCACTAGACATTCAGCAACACCAAAACTACCCTTCTCCGAAGCAAGATAGAGAGGTGTATATCCATTGCTATCACCGATATTGATATCTGCTCCTTTACCGATGAGATATTGAACAACATCCTGGTGGCCACTCCGAGACGCGTAGTGAAGAGGGGCGTCACCGCTTCTACTTCGCTTTTCTAGGTCCGCCCCCACATCAATTATATATTTCACGAGGTCGATATGCCCTTCTTCTGAAGCTATATGGAGGGGTGTCTTTCCATCAGGATCCACACTTTCTCCCATGAACAGTTTGGCATCCCCTGTCTCGTCTTCTAGAATAGACCTTGTCTTTACAAGATCGCCTTCTTTCACTGCTGTAAAAAGCGCCATGTTCATTCTGTGTTCTCTCTCGGTATGTGTATTGTCTCTCGCCAAATGGAGTTATTATGAATTTAATATATATATATATATATATAGTATTGGGCAGAAAAGTTGACAGGGGAATTAACCGATCCAAAACAATTCAGTATTTAAAATTGAACCAACTAGGATAACAGGATATAGACAAATTTACGAAACATGGTACTGCAGATTAGAACGAAATCGAGGAAAAGCAGTGAATTCAGACATAAAGCGTTTCAGCTTGCACTTTCGTATTGCAGATTAACATGATTAACATATTTGAAAGCACTAAAGACATGAAAGGATGGCTTATCTGAATGTGATATTCTTCACCATCCGTCGCCTTGATTTTGTTGTCGTTATGATGTTCTGAAAGGACGTTATCCGATCTGGTGACGTACACGTTCAGTAAGGCTCTCCCTCCTATCGCTGCAAAAGAGCGTTTATCCGCTTTGGAATCCATTTCTTTATATCAAAATGCCACCCATGGTCTCCTACACAGCATGTGATCTTTCTCAGTACATCCTAACGTAATATCCACTCTGTAGACAAACATCTGATTTCCTTGTCGACTCCGAGTAAGAGACCGCTTCGCTTATCTCGACTTCTATGACAAGGATGCGTCGCACAATTTAGAGAAAACTGAGACACAATAGCAAACATGTATTGGCCCGTTTCTGCTAAAAATTTAAAAACCCGGCCTTGAAACTAAAGTCGCATTTTGTCCTTTGCATTTACACGAGGTTTAAGTTTTCCTACATTTAAAAAATAAGGAGCGTCAAATTTTAACTGAATTAACCCAATTCCAATCGTAAAATCCAGATGTCATTGTTTCGTGAGGTTGGCTGCACGTCGTTGTTTCTTATTGCCAAACTGCGCGTGCTGTTTGAAATCTCAGGAGATATGATTGAAATACAGTCATGTGACCCTATCATGTGATATTTGCATAGAGTATTCCATTCCTATCAATCTGATATCTTATCAGAACCTTTAGACCGGAGTTCGGTGTTCTTGTTTACATAACCGCTTTATGGATTAAGGAAAACAAATATTCGAAAATACGATCGAGGCATGACTTAAACAGCCCTGATAAATCTCTTTCATTCTTATCTATATCGAAATGATAACAATATGAAATAGATTTTAGGTGCATAAATTGATGGCGGTATAAACACAATTATCACAATTTGTATTTGATAAAGATCCAAAGTCTACGCAATTCAAACAAGTTGTGCCCTAAGTAAACATGCCATATTAATTTTAGCACGCAGCACTTAAACAAAATTATAATCACTTTTAAAAGAAACTCAAAGGGGATAGCTTTTAACCCTACTCCTCAAAGTAGTCAATATGTTATTCATAGCAGTTTTCACCTGATTTACTTTTTTACCATGCCGAAATCGGCAATACACTATGTCATTAACTAATTGCATGACGAACTTCGAATGAGTCAACATGTCATTAGGTGGCTTCAAAAACAGATAAAATTAAATTTCACGACTTGTCTGAATTCTTTACAAATCACGTGTACATTAAGCTATATACATGAGTACGTTGATATATATGCAGCACAAAACCATAACAGACCGTTCATATGATACATATGCCCTTGTTTACAGCCCTATTTCTTTTTAGTATTTCTTGTTTTATTGATCCATTCCTTTTCAAATGAAACATCACATAGTATCAACATGAATTTGGCTGGATTACATAATCATCTAGCTGACGTGAAATGTACAAAAGTTTAATATACATAAGCACAACACACAATTAAACAACTAGTTATCGATTACTGGTAGTAAGATATCACATACAATTTTAAGAGATATCCAGAGACAAACAATGCTCATCAAAACGAAAAAAGGAATACAAAGAGCAGGCACCTAGCCAAATGAAAGCCAAACATATAAAAGGCAACCTCTCGTTCATACAGACCGCTTTTAAAGGTAATACAAAGTTTTGGTATGGGGGTCATGAATTTGGTTCAAATGAACATATTGAAGCATATACGATCCTACAAATATTCAGTGATCGTTGTTGCGGTCGAAATCGACTCTAAAGTTATGAAATTGTAAATAATAAACACTTTATGTTGAATATGCTCCCTCTCAAGGTCAAGATATTAATTAAGCTATAAAACAATGCTTATTGCACTAAAATTGACCGATTAGCTATTCTCGTTCGGAAATTATATACCACAACTACATACTCTGAGATTTTCATGATCGCAGCTACCATTGTACGGCCGTAGGAGCTATTTGAAATTTGATCAAATTTACCGGGAGCACCGGTAAATCTTTTATATTCAATTTTTCTCGAAGCAGAAGTGTGTTAGGGGCTGACATTTCTGGTGTTTGTAATACATCCATAGGGGCATCCAAATATATTAAAATTGTAAAGAATCACTATCCACCCATTTTTCAAATTTCCAAAACTTTGTAATACTTTAATATTCAAAATGCTTGCCCACTTGGCTGCATGCATGACTAATTTGTGTGCAATGTTCAACAGATTGAAAACTAGAAAAGACAATTACAAAAGTGACCGAGAGTAGACTTTGTATTAACGCCACACCGACGCCTAAAGTTATATTGTTTACCTAACTTATATATTTATTGCTGTTATTTGAGCTCTACTGACCCTTTCTCAAACATGATGACGAATAATCCCTGTATTATCTTTATGCTCTCGTAAATTAATACTGCTTCAAAGTTCAGGGCAAATTATCATAGGCAAATAAACCATATTGATACAACTCGTAGACTGCACGCAAGAAAGCCGTTCTTGCCGTTGACAATACAGCTCTGACGGCCTGCAGTAACAGACGACTTAGTTTAACCAATTAATTGGTGATATGAGCAGAATTATATGGTGCTCTTATCATGGTGTGAGTCGAAAACTTACTAATAATGATAATAAAATAATAATTGGGTCATCAGTATTAATGCTGGCCTATATTACCCCTGCATTGCCCGTATCCATGTACACCTGATAAAGAGGGATATATACGTGGGTAATGCTCCCCTTATTGCAATTAATTTTACCCCTTCCTGTAGCGGTATGCTGGTTTCTTCCAAATATCATCTTAAATTATTGCCCTTCACAATTTCAAACAAGTTATACCCCGAGCACGTTTCACTTAAACAAATCATAACCAACCGTAAAAGGAACTCGAATTGGCAATTGAATATAGTATTTGTTTCTAGGCAAACCGAGATTTTCTTATGTCTTTATTATAATACAATTCAATTCAATTCAATTCAAGGTTTATTAAAAAGATGTTTCGCCAGCCCAAAGGCTTAATCGGTCATGTGTAATGCTCCCTCTTGCGTTCTGGTGGTTTAATTTAAATCTCAAGTTAATCCATTGCTCATACCGGCAACCGGGAGATTCCTGTTATAAAGATAATGGGCATAATAAATGACAATATTTGTTTGCATATAGCGCTCATGTCTGCCAGACTTTACACTTATGGCGCTTCACAATTATTCACCCGCGGCTTTAGCACTGCTGTCATGATGACGCTGTAGTATTTTGAGGAATAATTAATGTTAGCTTTGTACCTAATACCTATATGGATTGAGTGTGGCAGAACACAAATGTAGATCAATGTCTTGCCAAAGGACATTATATAAATCAGTAT